>VZRH01004320.1:870688-1002356 GCA_013397555.1 Urocynchramus pylzowi
AGAAACTCAAGAAAAATATCTTGAGAAAGGGATTTTGGAGTCCTGGGGGCAATGCTGGAGTGTCCAAAGTTTGGGATTTTGCAGGAGAACTTCGCAATTCCTGCAGTGAGGCAGTGAGTGCAGGGCTCTGGCTGTCTGCTAAATGTCCCCACAAACAAGCACTGCATAATTTATTCCTGAGCTGTTAACAGCACATTGGGAACATGGAAACAAGATGTGCTGCCCTGTCCAACCTGAAGGAAGTATGACAGGCAACCAATCCAGGCTGAGATTTTCCAAGGCTGATTCCTAAGGTGTTTGTAGCCATACTACCCCTTTCAGAACTTCCCGATTGTGAAATTATTTCCATTTTGAATGGGAAAAAAAAAATTTCAGTCAAAAAGTGACTCTTCCCATCAAATGAAGTTTGACTTCTTGCATGAGGAAATAGGAATGATTCTCCATCTGGATGCTCTCCCTGGGGTTTTTAGGGCAGGCCAGCCTGGCTTCTGTCTTCTTTCACCCCACCCAGATGCTGGGAACCTGCAGAGCAGCCTGGCAGCATTCCTGTTTGCACTTGCTGTGCTAGGATTGCTCCCCAGTCCTGCTGCAAGGTTTCAAAGCATTGAACTTTAAATGGCTTTAGCCAGTGAGTTTCAATATACTGCAAATACAGGCAGTGCAGTTATTACTTTCTTTTTTCCTTTTTTTCTTTCCTTTTTTTTTTTTTAACAATCTAAAAAAAACCCCGAACTTTCATTGGTTTCCAGAAAATGTTGTGGGTGTTGGTTTTGGTTTTGTTTTGGTTTTTTGTTGGCAATTGGGTGACCTATGAAATACCATCAGCAGCACAAAACGTTTATCCAGTGACAGCCTGAGGTAGCACAGGCAGCTTTTAGCAGGTTTATTTTCATTATTACAGCAATTTTAGGGCTGCATGCTGCAATTTTCACTTGCAGTGAGGTATTAAATTGAAATTACCCCAGATGTAATTGTCACACAAAATAATTCTGGACATGCTGGATTTAATGCTTTTCCAAGCTGTGGTTTTTATTACCCAAATAAGTGCCAAAAAAAGACACTTGTAGTCAACAACTTAAACTGAAATCTGCCTTCTGGGGACCCAGGATGTTGAGCTGCAGTTACACTGGGGGAAGGAAGGAGGAAAATAAAAAAAAGGGACGAAGTGGAGGAAACTTTCAGGGAAAGCTCCTGAAAGAAGAATCCAGGGGTAAAATCCTGGCAAGGACAGAGTCAGAGCCATAAAGCACCCAGGAGGAGGAGCCCTGGGAGGAAGATACCGCAGCTCTGCCTCACCCTTTGCTGGCAGTTTTTGGAGAGGCAAGTCCCAGCTGTGGTGTAGTACTGGTCACAGAGGTGAAGCGAGGCTGGAGGTCCATAGCAGCATCACTCCTGCCTTTGGGATGGGACAAGCCTCACTAGACAGAAGCCAGGGGTGAATTGCAGCTCTGGAGGTGCCCATGTGTGACATTCCAGCTTCTCCCACATGCACATTGCCTGGTTGGGTCGGTCTGGTGCATCGACATCTGGAGTTTTAGAAGCAGGTTGTTGCTCAGGAGGAGCCTGAGGCAGCCTGCAGCAGCCCCAGCACTCGCACCCGTGGGAGGCACAGACACACCCAGCTCCTGCTTTCTTTACCAGCTCCTGGGCTGTTGTAATAGCATAAGTAAAGTATTGATGACTTTGTATTTTCCACTCTCGCTCGTTCTTTGCCAGAAATAGCTTCCCTTGTTGGCTCCACAGAGCCCTGCTGGAAGTGGGTGGAAGGACACGCATCTGGGAGCCGTGTATAAATAGCACAGGGAGGGAGAGCAGCTGCCTGTCCCTGCAGCTCCCAAGAGCAAACAGGAGCTGAGCCTGAGCGTGGCAAAACTGAGTGTGAGCAGTTTGGGATGGCTCGGCTGGAGCGGGATACTGGGTGATGCCAAGGGCTGCAGTGACCCAGGGAAGCAGCTCAGGGCACGACCCAGTGCTGTTTCATAATTCAGAAACGCTCTGTTTTCAGCATCCCTGAGATGCAATTTTGATGGATGAGGGTGTTGTTGCACAGGGCAGTGTTGCTGAACTTTCTCCTGCATATGGAATAGCTGTGCGACTTTGGCGTCCTTTGGGGATGGACCCAGAATTAGAATTGGCTCGAAGGTGAAATTCTGGTGCGGATGACTGTGCTGAAGGAACAGGGGACTAATGAGAAACCTGCTTTTGGTCAAGTTCAGGCAGGATTTGGAAAGGGTTTTGAGTGAAACAATGAGAGGAAGCAGCAGCTAATTTAGCATGAGCTTGCAAATATTTTGTCCTACCCAAGATACCATTTTTTCCTTACCTTTGGAATTGTTTCTCCTGTTGCGTACTCTTGTTCACTTTGTAAATAATCAGAAATGCAATTTCAAAATTAAAACGTGGAAAACCTTGTTAAAGATAGTATCTGGAGCATTTTGGCATTTGAAAGGTGCAGCATGCTGTTCTGAATAGCATAAACCAGCAATATCTGGCTGCTCTTATGTGCTTTCTCCTCTCCATCTCCAACTTAATTTTTCCATCTGTTTTTACTTCACCTTGCAGGTACTGTGGTCCAGAACTTTGGGGGGAGCAAGCTGATGGTTTGTTGGAGGAGTGGTTGCTCGGGGCTCTTTCCTGCTGCGTTTGAGGATGGTAGTGGTAGCACCTGGGCAGCGACACAAGAGCAGACAAGTGGCATGTGGATGGCAAGCCACAGGATGGCTGTGATGGAGAGCTACTGTTGTGTCATCTTAAGGGACTGATAGGGCCCTGGAAAGAGCAGCATGGATATAAGGGGTATCTGGATTTTCTGAGCTGGGAATATATTGATGTTGGTCTATAAAAGCCACAAATTTAATCAGCTAAAGGTCAAAGTAATTACAGAGTCTGTGACATTTCCTCCTGGGAAGGAGGCAGCAGGGGCTGTGGTTGCAGCTGGGGGTTTTCACCTTCTGAAGGCTGGCTTGGAAAGTTTTAAATCCCAATTTTCCCTGTAGTCTGGTTATGCAATTAAGGCAGAATTAATAAGGAAACAATCAATTTAGAAACAGGGCTTGGCTTACCTTGCAACTGGCTGGTGGGAATTGCTTCCTCAGGAGGCTGAGAGTGAGGAGGATTGGAGATGGAACTGCAGGAATGCTCTTACTTCTGGTGGTGCCATGAGCCAGGGGTTTAGAGGAAAGGGCTACCAGCTGGGTGCCTCCCTTCTCATCCCTTCCCATTAATGACAGTTAAGTTCTTTGCTGCTTTAATCCTCAGTGGCTTACTTGGCAGTTTCTGGTCTCCTTCAGAAATGATTCACGCAGAAAAAGTCTTATTTATTTCTTTGTAATAGTGGCTGGAGACCATTTACTGATGGACTGTGCTGCCTGTGTTGATGCAGTTGATGAGCTCTGACTTTGAATTCCAGCACCTGAACGGCCTTTTCTGCTTTTTCCTCCCCAGGTGTACGACCTTGCACTACAGCCAGGACCTCCCGCCCACCAGTGTGGTCATCACCTTCCACAACGAGGCCAGGTCCACCCTGCTGAGGACAATTCGGAGGTAAGAGCTCCTGGGGATCTCTTAAAAGAGGGTCAGTGGGCCAGTGGTCATCACGAATAAAGGCAGAATCTGTTTGCACCCACCACAGCAACAGGAGCAGACCTGCCAGCCTTGATCTCAAATGGTGACCAAGAGAAATTTGCCTGAAAGTTGCTCTCTGAAAAGTATGTTTTACAGTGGGATACTCAGGAAAGTGAGGAGCTGTGCTCCATTTGCAGGGTCTACCATAGGAAACTCTTGAGGGATCATCAGCAAATTAGACAGAGCCTGGGCTAAGAGCTTTTATATCCAGCTGGGTATGAGTGCTCAGCTGTATTTTGTCCCGGCTCTCTAGGGACAGCTATCATTCTACGGATATCTGCTCCAGTGCTGCTCCATGAGCTTCTCCAGTGCCCTATTGAGTGCCAGAAAGGCTTGCTAATTGAGAAGCCCTAATGACACACATGCAGAGCAGATTTTCAGGGATGGTTTCTGTACTCCTGCAGCGACACGGTGGAGCACTCTGGGCATGTGGCCATTCCTTCATTTGTCGGTCTGTTCTTGGCTGTGTTTTGCTGTCGTGGATAGACTGAAGGCTTCATTTTCACTGCAGGCTTTTGAAATCTGTGTTTAATCCCAGTGTGTGCCTTGACTCTGCAGGTTCTCTTGTGGGAAGGTCTGGTGAGGTGTGTCCAGGTCTGGGCTGGTGGGTTCCTCTGTAGCAAGCCTGGGTGTGCTGTGCTCTGTGCCAGTAGTGCATGGAGTACTTTGATGAGTAGCTGCATCTCATGTGCTCTTAGTGAAGGTCTGTGACCCTGGCATCCCCAGGGACCCCTTGCCATCAGTGGTGCTGGTCAGACTGAGGTTGCTGGTTAGAGGAAGGCTTCAGCTGTACCCTGTTCACTGTCATGTCTTTGCTGAGCTTTTCTCTCAGCATCCTTCTTCAGGTGAGCGTATCCAGGGCCACAAGTGAGTTTGACAGTCCTGAAATTGAATTCCTGCTCTGCTTTATGGTTTCATGCCCAGTCCTGTCTCCCTGCTTTACACTCAGTAATCTGTCACTGCTTTCTGTCTCTGGTGTGTGTGGATTTTGGGTGACACTGCTGCTTGGTGCTTGTACCACCTCCTTGATCCGGGACCTTCCTTTTCGTCTTTACAGTGCCTTGCATACGTTTGCCATTCTCCAGAACCAGTTGTATTTGTAACAGAGGTGGCAATTGCTCTAGCTCTTGAGATATAGGGGGCTTATAACATGTGAAGTGCAGGGATAGATTTTAACCTCATTTCTCCCCGTAACTCAGCACCTGACTGTCCTGCCAGGTGTGATCATGACTGATGTTGTCACTTGAGAAAGAAATGTTAGACCCATGGTACAGCTCTTAGGCCTGGATCCCCCATATGTGGCTTCATTAGAGAGCTGTTCATTGCAGTGATGGCAAGGTTAGAAATACAGGTACTTTGAATTCTTACTTCTTCCTCGAGGTGATTGTCCTTTGAAATTTCTTATTTCCAGCATAGAAAGACTTTCTTCCTTGTTCCTCTTTTTTCAATTTGCTTGACTTGATTAATTTGCTTTACTGCCTTCCTGACATGGTTGTGCGTGATTTTCACCACAGCTTTGCCCCTCTACACTGCTCCTCCTTGCTTATGGGCCCTGGAAATTCCAGTGCTCATGTTTAATCTGTGGGGATGTTTTCCCCAGCTTTGGGGACCCTTCTGAGCCCTCTTTCTTGTAGGTTCATTCCCCAACAGTTCCAGAGCCCCACAGAGCATCCCACTGAGCTGCAATCCAGAGGCAAGCCCAGGCAGTGAGGAACTGAGATGACAACCTTGGGTCCTCTCCCCTCTTGTCTGTCCCTGGGCTGAGATCCTAAACTCTCCTGAGCTGACCCTCTTTTTTCTAGTCCCCATGGTTTGGAGGTGACCTTTTGGCATCAATCTTCACCAGTTTCCTCCTGGATGCAGTGCCTAGAGGCTTGCTTTGATGCAACCAAGCCTGGGCATACTGATCCTTGGTGACATGGCTGGTGACGTGGCTCCTGCTCTGTTCTCTCTAGATATGTGATTGTGCACATATTGCCACCTCCCTGCCTCTTTTTGATGAGCCCAGCTGAGGGCTCATCTGCCTCTTTAGCCTCTGTAGGTTAATTTGCTGTGCCTTTTGACTGCTTGGGGCTTTTTGCCTCTTGCTTGCCAAATACTCAGTTTAATTAGATCTTCCAGATGACTCCATCCCACAGTGGCCATAACAACATGGATCATTTTCCTTGGCTATTAAAAACAAACTCTGTCCTCCTGACAGTGCTTTGTGCCTTTTGGGGCAGTCTGTGGCCAACTGTTTCAAGCACCGTGGTGGGTAAATCTGGCACCTCTTCTACCCTGTTCTCCTCAGTACATGTCCACAGTGGTATAACCCAGGTGACAGATGGACAGGCTGAGGAGCAGAGAGGTGATTTCTCTGTAGCTGGTGGAAGATTGGTGGAAGTTGCTGATGGAAGTTGCAAACCTGGTTTCTCGAGTTCCAGTATGTTGGATTTTCCAGCCTCATTGCAAAATCAATGTTCTCATGTTAATTGTGATTCTCAGTGTTAATCGCCCTGTCAGGAGCAAGAAATAGGACAAAGGGACATTCTTGGCTTGTCCAAAGCCATGGGTGATGGGGCACTGTCCCTGCAAAAGTGGCACTCCCTACAGGACCCCATGTAAACATGGAGAAGTGGCAGAGAAGTGCTGCTGAAGGCAGCAGGGGAGGGAATCGCCTCTGCAGAAGTGACCACATACATACCTGCTGAGCAGGGGGATTTTGCTGTTCCTGCAGTTTTCCTGGATGTTTGAGAGCCTCAGTGCTCCCCAAGTGCTGAGGCTGAGCTGTGTTGCAGGCTCAGTGTGTTTCAGGCTCTGGGTAGGAAGCAGCAGCACGTGGCCTCCACGACACCCCTTATCCAGGTCACGTTGGGAGCGCTTGGGACGGTTCATTTATGGACATTCTGCGTTGTCAGAGTTATCAAGAGGAGCTGGTGGATTGTGTTGAATAATGGATTCATTTAAAACTTTCATGATCTTTTCTTGACCATTTGCCAGCTGGAAGTAAAGCAGGAGAAAAAAAAAAAAAAAGAGAAAGTAAATTTATCGAAGGCCCACATCTCTGTTAATGGTGAGGTCAGCATTTATAAATGCATGTGCGACTGCGCTTGTGAATTTGTACAGCTGTCCAGGGAGTAGGGGATGTGTGTCATGAGAAGGGGAAATAGAAAATAGGGGAAGAGGACAGAAAGGAGGAGATGGTCAATAGCAAAGTAGCTCTGAAGAGTTTTTTAAAGGTTTTTTTTTTTACTGTGCAGATAGTGAAGAAAGTATCATTGGTCCGTTTTAACTACTGACTTTTTAACAAGTTCCTTGTCCCTCTGTAGTTCAGTTTCACATATTTCAAGTTCCAGGGCTCAGTGCCTAAAAATGGTGAAAGTCTCCAACAGTGCATGAGATGGGACCATGTGAATAAACCCAAGGTGAGAAGGCAGGAGCAAGGGAGAAAATAAGCAATACAGGGGCATTTAAAATAAAAAATAAAACCCTACCAAAACAACAATTTCTTCTTTCCTGTCTTCTCATCCTATACTAGCCTGGATTTAGCAAGGGAATCCTAATCCTGTCATGTGGATGACCTGCTGGGCAGATGGTGAGACAGTCCCGTTTACTCTGCTGAGTGGTTTTTATTTATTTATTCTTCAAACTTGCAGCTGGGGAGCTCAGGGCAGGAATAAGAAAACTTAAATTATTTACCTCTTGCTGACAAACCAAAACACATCCTTTGGCAGGAGTCCTGATGCAAGTGCTGTGAATACCACATCAAATATTTAGATCATTAATTAGCAGAGTGAATATCATGCCTTTCATTTTTCAGTGCTCATAGGTGAAAGAAGTGGTGTCCTGGGCAGCCAGCACCTCTCACCTTGTCCTCGTGCCACTGCCTTGTCTGCATCCAGACACATCTGAGATAGGGAGGTGACAAAGCCTCCTTGCTTAGGCACCATATGGAGTCTGTGCCATAACTGAAATGAGCCTGATTAAAGAAGCAAAAACAAGCCAGGTGTTGCACAGAAACTGTATAATTAGCACTTTGTGCTGACTATTTTTTCATTTCTTCTTTTCTTTTCTGCTTTTTGCTTAAACCCTGGACTTTTTTTTTCTCTTAATTTGCTAATCATCTCTCACGGTGACTGAGTACACAGCCCTCCGTGCGCTCTTACCTTTTGATGTTAACATAAGAGAACTCTTGAATTTCAAAGAGCTTGGTGGGTATTTGAAAGAATAAAATGCAAAAGCTGCAGTGTAATCAAAGCTCATTATGGTTATTCTTGGTGTGATGTCTTTCTTCCTACATAATTAGCCATTTGGGGTTGTTGAAGCAGTTCATTTTGGCGGGTATTTTCTCTCCATACTCTGTCTGATTTCGATAATTGTGACCCTTGGCCCTTTTCATACTTCATTATCCTGCCAAAGGTGTTTTTTTCCCTCCCAACAAGTCCTAATATGTTGCCATGGAGAGAATTAACGGGTTCATGAGTTCTCAAGGATGGGTGTTCAGAGTCACCTCTCTAAAGCAAGTGGGTGATAACCAAAACCACACTGACTTGGTCAGAAGGTCTAAATTCCTTCCTGCAAACAATTTTTATGTCTTACATGGTCTGGGTGACTTTTGCACTCATATTTATTTGGAGATGAAATTGCTGGATCCAGTGCTTACCTCTGGGTAGGTGGAGAAGGATCCAAACAAATTCTTGAGGAGGATGGAAGAGGGACCTTACAATGAAAATTTAAGGTGAAATTCTCCATGGCTATGTCTGCATGAGGTAAATAAATTGGAACAAAGAAAGTTTCAGCATTGTCAAAAGATAATTCAGCAGCAAATCTGTTCTTATTAGGGTGAGTAAACACTTTCTGGACTGGAGGCATGAGCTTTCATTTTTAAGGGAGAAAATGTTGTGATCTTTGGCACAGCAGAACTTAAAAACTGTTTTGATTTGTTCAAATATGTCCATCACTGCAGTATATATCTACCTATGTTTGATTTCAGGGGGAAAAAAATCTATAATAACAGAGGGACTTCAAAGCACTGTAATATTGTCTTCTGATTTTTCCCGTATAAAAGGGAAAAAAACCCCATGCACAGACATAAAGAAAGGAAAGTATTAAAAAAGAAAATCAAAGCTGAGCAGAGGCACAAGTAATAGAAAAACCAGCTTTGAATTTTTAAAAGTGCTTTTATGGTCTGTCTAAAAAAAAAAGCCAACCAAAAACTGCAGTGTTGAAAACGTGGAGGATTTGATGCCTCTTTTTCCCATCTTCCCTGAGGAGCGCTGCAGGAGGGGTGCTTATATTCTGTGTTTGCAGCATCATGTGGTATTATGTGGTTAATAGAGCACCAGGCAGAAAATGCATTGGAGACACGAATTTGGCTTTGCTGGGCATCTCTCTGCGCCTGCATCAAGTGGCCCTTGGCTTAGCAGCAGTTTTGGGGCTTGCTGGGGTCTGTGCTCTGACTTGTAGGGGCAGTAATGAGCTGAAAGCGTGCTGAAACCAGAGGACAGCAGGTCCCACAGAGCCAGCCTCTGGACTGCCCTCACCGGGGTGAGCTGTTTGCTCCAATTTGGGAAAGGTGTTGTGTGGTGAGTGAGTCCCACAGGGGATTTGCTGGGAGAGGGCTGTTATGGTGCAGGTGAGGGAGGGCTGTGCCACCCACAGTGGTGTCTGTCATTAACCCTGTGGAAGGGTGAGTTTATGGAGGAGACCTTGGAGATGTCCTTCCCTCATGGGTCAGCATGCTGGCCTTTTCCCCCTTGCTCTGGTCAGTCCTACAGATGGCCACTGTTGGCATTCAGGGGTCATCTTCCCTGATTTATGGGGTGGCAAGCCCAGGCACAGAGTTAGCAGCAAATCTGGGGACAGTGGGAACCTGCAGCTGAAATGAGACTGGGCTGCACCGCTCTCCAGCCCAGGGCCTTGGAAAGGCTCCATTTTCTTCCGTAAGATGTTCTCTGGCAGGAGATACTCTAAGGCACTGAATACTGCTTAGAGCCCAGGCCTGAGCCTACACAGCCCAATGCTTTGGTTGAGTTCTTCTGGCTGGGATCAGCAAAAGCAGAATCAGCCTCTTTGCAGCCACCTTCCCACGGAGTTAAGCCCTGCACTGCATTTCTGGCAGCCAGATCTACAGGGGAGACCAGGCAGAGGCAGCCTTGAATGTTCCAAGTTTCCCGCTGCCTCCTCCCTCCCGCTCTCGGTGGGTTATTTATTTATTTTGCTGGCTTTTTTTACAAGCCTGCTTCTTTCCTGCAGGTTGCACAGAGTTAGGTTTCCAGGCAATCAACACTTGTTAAATATTCCACTGAGCATGATATTGCTCTCCTGTCTCTGTCTACTGATGCTCAGCTACGGTAATTTGCTGAACTCAGCTCTGGCGTACGGGGATTTCTAAAAAATAACAAGCCTATTAATAACAATAATTAAAAAACACTTGACAGGTGGAAACAGCACATCTAAATTGTTTTGTGTGCCCCAGTGGGAGGAGGGGTGCTGAGCCACTTTTTCCCAGGACTTCATTCAGGCTGTGGGTGTTGGAGAGGTGTTGTTTAACTCTGCTTGGTACAAGCCAAAGTGTCGGGGTGGCCGCAGCAGCTTCAGACTGTTGCTTAGGGGAGAGTGGCTTTCTTTTCCTTCAAACCTTAGCATGCAAGGCATCTGAAGTGGGGGAAAAGAATGGTTTTTGCCAAGATCCTGAAACTGGAAGATGCAGGGATTGTCTTTCCAAAGAAAGTAATTATTGGAAGTGATTTTTGAGGCGCTCCACAAGGGAGGAACTAGGTTTGCCCACTCTGGTCTGATAGAAGACCCCCTTTCTTGGGGATTTCTGCCCAGGGAAAAGAAAACCAGCATGGAGGAAGGATTGATTATGTATAGAAGAAATTCTTTCCTGTGAGTTGCTCAGAGAAGTTGTACATGCCCATTTACTTGAAGTGTTCAAGACCAGGTGGGATGGGGCATGGAGCACCCTGGTCTAGTGGAAGTTGTCCCTTCTCTGTGGCACTGGGGTTGGAGCTAGATGATATTTAAGGTCCCTTCCAACCCAAACCATTCTCTGATTTTATGATTCTATTTCATGCATCTGCCTTGGGATGTCCTGTATGCCTTGCAAAAAAAAAAAAAATCTGGTTCAACTCTTTCTCTCTGCAGGGTTGTAATTCCAGCACCTGGAGGGGAGTGAGTACACCAGTGCAGGCAGAAGGCACCTGGCAAAGGGGAACCCCCTGCTGGGGTGGGCTGCATATTTTGCCAGCTGATTGGGTGGCTTCTAAGTCTCCTGAGGCTTCTGCCCTTTGTAGCTCTCCTTACTGTGGTCTGGGCCAGGGATGTGGTTTTTCCAGACTTCCAGGTGCTTTTTTTTTTTGCTGGAGTTTTGGGAGCTTGAGAGACTGGGAGAACCTGTTTATAACGATCTGGCAGGGGATCAGGGGCTGCGAGATTGCTAGGTAGTTGGGTGACTGCCCTCCTGTGCCAGTGGGAGGTTTGAAGATCTGAAATTTGGGGGGATTTTAAATGCTTTGTGGAAAAGGAACCATGCTCAGGATGTAGGCAAAGAAGTTTAAATGCTGTAAAAGCCTGTACAATCTGACTGGCATTATCAAAGGCCAACTCAAGCATTTGGGAGGCTTTTGAGATGCTCTGGGGCTTCTGCTTCAAGCAGATAGGCTCGACCCTTTGCTGGGGCAGGATTTTAAGCATGTGTAATAGCAACTGCAACTCCATGTGTTACGTGTCAGGGTGACTTCTGCATTGCTGTTTATTTGGAGATGAAATTGCTGGAGCCAGTGCAACCAATCCATGACTTCTGCACCATGAGAGAAAGGGAAAGAACAGGTCTAGATTTTTTAATAATAACAATAATAACCCTTGGTGGCTTAATTAAGGGAAGATTGTAGCTTTGGGCCATGTTTCACAGTGTCTGTCCACACGGAGGGAGCGGTGAACCACATCCTCCAGCCTCTCTTTCATCACCTGGGTGGGCTCCAACCCTGCTCTTATCCTCTTGGCAGCCTCTGAAAGACAATCAGCTTGTGGATAAAAACAGGAGTTGTCCTGCCACAGCTGTGAGCTGTGTAAAGATGGGTTTGAGCTGGGTAATTTTCTCTGTGTTGGCCCTGCTGTCGCTGGACACCGTATCATTAGCCCCAGAGGAGGTGGAAAGGTGACAGCAGCTTTGCTGTAAGTCCAGTTAGGAATCTTGATGCAATTTAGGAAAAAAAAAAATACAGGTTTTCCTGGTTTTATGTGCGTATGTGGGGCTCTGCTTTTGCTCACAAAGGTGAATCTCAGCTATTTCCTAGGAATACAGAGCACTTTTAGCTCCTAGAACAGGCTGCAGGGAGTTGATAGCCAGGCACTGTAGATTACTGGGTGGTAGTTTCTGGGTTCTTATCTAGTATATCCTTTCTGATATCCAAGCCTGGTCTTCTGTGCTTTGGCAGGGGGTCAGTTCCTTGGCTTTTCCACTCCGTTTGCTGGGTTGTTAAGTTGGTCAAGCACTGTCATGGATTTTCTCTCTTCATTCCTTAGCGTGCTGAACCGCACCCCAGTGCACCTCGTCCATGAAATCATACTTGTGGATGACTTCAGTGATGACCGTAAGTGACCCTTTCCCTGTTAAAAGCAAAGGGCCAAAAAGCCTGTGAGAGACTGGGATTAGCACTGAGACAGGGGAGAGTTTGCTGGAGTGGAAGGAAATTTAAAGCTCTGTAGCTGTGAAGAGCAAACCCTGCTGTGCTGGGTTTGCATCGCCACTATAGAATTCAAATTCCAGATGATCCAACCTCTTCTCACGAAAATAGTGCAAGAAAAGCACTTGGCAAATTGTTTTTATGCCCAGCAGATGTGAATCCAGTCCTTACACGGCTGTATCCCACCACAGCTGTGGTGTGTTTGACCTGGCTTTCAGCTGCAGCCAGGAGCAATTCTGGGTTGACACCGCTGGAATTCCATGGGACAATGACAGTCTGGCTCTCTTGACCCTATGTGTACATTC
The DNA here is from genome assembly GCA_013397555.1 of Urocynchramus pylzowi. NCBI lineage: Eukaryota > Metazoa > Chordata > Aves > Passeriformes > Fringillidae > Urocynchramus > Urocynchramus pylzowi. The sequence continues at coordinate 883,287 of VZRH01004320.1, forward strand.
TGCATACATTTATGTAGGTTGTCATCAACTCTTGATTTATTTTTTTTTCACTTTGTTTTTCACCCATGGAAAGAGGACTCCCTGCATGGGTTTTCCCATTTCTGAGGTGCACCATAAATAGCATTGTACACCACACAAACAGCCCACATCCTCCTGCTGTTCCCTCCCAGTTAATAGCATGACTCAAGGGAAATCAATAGCTCTGGTCTCCAGTAGAAGGTAGCTGAAGCCCCAGGGGCTCCCAAGGAACCACCCCTGCTAAAGACCTTGCCTAGTTCAATGGGAGAGTTGGAGATCTAAGTGCTCACAAACACTGTCTCAGGCATAAAAAGGATGATAAACTGGCTGAGTGGTCTGTGGCACTTATGTTTCAAGGAGCTGCAAAATAAAGCTGTTTACTTGGAAACGTGAAAACAAAGCCAGATAGGTTTCTTTCAAAAAACAGATCTAGGCTTTGCTCTTGGATGTTATAAATAGGCACTGCTTCAGAGAGCATTAGGGACAGATTTCACACAAGACCCACTTCTTGGCACTGACACCTCCCTGGGAAGTTGCTGAAGCTAGGGGAAGGAACTGCTGTGACTATGGTGAGCCCTGGAGCAGCTCCAGCACACGGGGCAGGCAGGCTGGGCAAGTTGGGATCTGGCAGAATGGCTGTGACGGGGAAGAGGAGCAGGTGCAGGAACTTGAGCTGCCCTGGAGAACAGCAGAGCAGGATTTTTGGGGGGTGGAGAAAATAAATGCCAGGTATTTGGCTACATAGGCAAAGCACTTGCCTTCCTGGAAGGGGGTACAGGAGCACAGCTCCCCTGTCCCAGCATGCCAAGTGCTGTAAGCCAGGGAGAAGGAACAGGGCTGGGTTTTAACTCATCCCAGGGCACCAGAGGGAAGCCTGCTTCCTGTGTAACTTAGGGCAGCCCCTCAGCTACTCAGTGCTTCTCAGCTATCTGACATCTTTGCTGTGATAGTCTGAGCCTGCTGGCATCTGCTCTGCATGCATTTGCATAAAATACATGTATTTGCATAATGCACTACACACACATGGTCAGTTTTTTCCCTGCAACCCACCCCAAGCAATTAGTGCTTTTATCTCATGCCCAGTTGTGTCTCATTTCTCACCTCTCTCTGCCTGCTGACCTGTTATTCACTGGGATACAGTTCTTCAGCATGTGAGTTCCCACTATCCCCAGCAGATTTTCACTGTGAGTCCGTAGCCAAGCCCTGCCACTTCTGCTCCCCTGTTGCAGCTCTGTCCCTGAATTGTTAGGGGTGTGGGTTCAGTGATCTCTTGCTGACAGATTTCTGGAGTGGGTCAGAGTGCTCAGGGGCGTGTGTGGATTCAGGGGTTGGGCAGAGGGGATGGGATACTCACCTCTGTGTGTATAGTGCTGAGGAAGAGGAGGCAGAGGGGTGAGAGCCATGAAGGGGTTGTGGAGGTCAGAGTGTGGGTGTGTAGAGGTAGAGGGGGCTGTGATGGGTACACCTGACATCCTCCACTCTGCTGGGAGAAATCTGGGTGAGGAGGGATCCCAGGGCTGTGTGTGGGGTTGCAGGACCTCCCTAGCTCAGGTGTAGGTGGCTGTCAGGCCTTTCTGCCCCATGGAGCTCTTGCCCAGGGCTTGAGGAGCCCCCAGCTGCTCCACAGGGCTCTCTTTGAGCATCCCGTTCTCCTCGCTGAAGGCTCCAGGCCACCACAGGAAGCTCCTGCCCCGCCAGGCAGACACGCATCAACAGCTTGCGCATTGCTTTGCAGCTACCAAAAATAGTCATTTGCATTAATGTGCAGAAATTTAGATTCTGACCTGAACCACAACTTTTCTATGCTGATTTGAGAGCATAATTCAGCTGCTCTCAGTGTAAATCTGCTGAATTTACACTAGTTTTATGAGAACTGCTGCTCTGCCAGGCCCAATTTATGCTTCATGAGCTGAGGGGTAAGGCTGTTGTGACCCAGCAGTGCCATTGCCCTAACAAACCATCAACCAGAACAGGGCAGGGCCCTCTCCCTGCTCCCAGTGTCCCCTAGGAGTCCCCATTTCTGCTGCCAGAGCCGCTGTGGGGGCTGAGGGTGAGGTGTCCTCCCTTTGTGTCTCCCCAGCCGATGACTGCCGCTTGCTGGGCCAGCTCCCCAAGGTGAAGTGCTTGCGGAACGGACGGCGGGAAGGTAAGAGCTGCCTGCCCACAGCCCACGTGGGAAACACAGGTTTTGGGAGGTGGGAGAGTGATGGAGCCACTGGGAACCTCCTCCATGCAGTGGTCAGCAAGGAGGTCAGTGGCTCCTGGGAGTAAGGGAGGCCCTGATAAAAGAAAATGTGATAAAGAGCTGGGATTTGAAATGAATCTCCCCTCTCTCACTGGAAAAGATGGGACTATTAAGATTTCCAGTGAGGCTCAGCTGTAGCTTATTAGCCAGAAAATTAGAACAGGCAAAACAAAGCCCCGGGTCTTATTTGTAAAGATGTTAGCTCTAATGAAAGAGAGAAGATCTGCTCCTGCTGCTTCTGTGGGATTTTTTGGTTTTTATAATTAATTATATTTGAGAGATTAAGAAGGGCTGTATGGAGGATGAATGCATGTCCTACTGGACTGCTGCTGGCAACCTTTGGAGACATCTCCCCATTCCCCATAGCCTGAATGTGTGTTTCAAATCCTGGTTTGCAGTATTAGGATAACTAAAAACAAAGATGTTTTTTGGTGCTGCAAATCCAAGGTGTGTGTCCAGGTCAGTGTTGGGTTGAGGAGACTGAGGAGTGGAAAAAGTTCTTCTCTCTGTGGATTCTTTCTGCAAAGGGTTTCAGCTCTGCAGGCCTAGTGACAGGGTGGCATCAGGCCCCATGGGTGTAAGAGACATTCCTGCTTTGGCAGGAGATTAAGGGAGATCTCCATAGACCAGCACCTCCTTCTCACCTTTCTCCCCTGTCTCATGGGGGTATGTGTGTGCTCATCTCCAGCACTTGAGAGACCTGTAGTTGTTGGTGCTCTATAAATCAGTCACATTGTGGGAACTCAACCTTACCTTGCTGAGTACATCACTTAAACTGTATCCCCAGGGGCTGCCAGGGTTTGGGAAGGGCAGGGGTGGGTGAAGAAGAACATTCCTATGCACAAGATCTTAGGAGTCACAGAGAGAGATACAGGGACAAGTCTGCATTGCAGGAGGAGACCTTGGCAAATTCTGGATGCTTCAGGCTTTGTTCACATGTTCCCTCTCCAGCTCAGAGGCTGTTGCTAACCCCTTTCCCTTAGGGAATTTTAGTATGAAAGTCAGTGACCTCCTGCATGAACCTGATATGTGGCTGCTTCCTGAAATCCCGTCTCTCTTTATCTGCCCATATGTCCCCTTGTATTGCCACTGTTTCTCCTTCATAAAGAAGTTCTGCTCCCCTGAAAAGTCACCTGTTTCTCCTCTTGTTTGATGCGTGCAGCAATCCATTCCTATCTCCAAATGATTCCAAATTCACCATTATGACCCTGATAAATCAAGCACCTTGAAAAGCCAACCCTCTTTCCTTGGTGGAAAATGTGTTCCCATTGAGTTGCAGACCAGCAGTGCCCTCAGGGTGGGAGAGAGATCTGGGGATCACTGGGACACAGAAGGGGTAGCAGCAGGAAAAATTAGTAGTCTGAGAAAAGCTTAATTCTGGTACAAGGTGTTCCCACCCTCAACTCCTCTGTCCCATTCCCCACTGCCTCACATCTGTGTTAGATTTGTTGCCTGCAGAGGATCATGAAAGCATTTTGAGTCATGTTTTGTCCCAGAAGGTGACAGCAGAAGTAATTGTGCAAACTACATATTGGCAAAAATGCCATAAATCAGTAACCTTGGTGGAGCCATTTATTTCTTTGGGGATCTTAGAAAATGCTTGGCATACCTTGCAGCACCAGAAAGGAGATAATGAACCTGGGCCATGTTTTATCTGGATGGGATTTAGGCAGGTTAAAACCCAAGAGAACCACAAGTGGAGGAGGCTGGGGATGTTAACCAGCCACCTGGGCAGCGGCTGACATGGTACATCCCTGACCAGGTCTGATCCGATCCCGAATCCGAGGGGCAGACGTGGCAAAAGCAGGTGTCCTGACCTTCCTGGACAGTCACTGCGAGGTGAATAAGGACTGGCTGCTCCCTCTGCTGCAGAGAATCAAAGAGGTGAGTGCTCCTGAGAGACCAGAGTCACCCTCAGGGGATGCACCCCGATGTCCCCCTCCTCTTCCTCTCAGTGGGCGTGACCATCCAACCATAAACAGCTGCATGCAAGCATCCCAGTAAGGGGTACAAAGAGGCCTTTTTGGGGTACAAAGTGGCCTTTTCTGGTCTTCTTCCACGCAGCAGGCAGGTGGGGTGTGTGTGTGACTGGGGGAGCATGTGGGTGGGTGGGACGAGGTGTCTCCCGGGGCAGTGGGACTCTAACTGGCAAGCACAGGTTGAGTGGTGATAGGGGAATACGTGGGCAGTGCCCCAGCAGAGATTTTAATTAGGCTCATGTAAAATGCTCAGTGATGATGATTTAAGGGAGTGACGGCGCCTTGAATAGGGGCCGAATTTAATTTCATGCAAATTAAGCACTAATAAATTGATTTAATAGGATTTAAATTCTGCTGATTTCGGAGCAGACAATGACATTTCCCTTCCTCTGGCGGCGACTCTCTTGCCAGACGTGCACAGAGGCTGCTGGCGCCTTGTCACTCGAGTCAGGGGAGCTCTGTGCCCGTGACCTGCTGGCAGCAGAGTGCAGGGATTGAAGCCTTCAGCTCTGGTGTGGATGCACTGTCCTTTCCCTTCACTGTACCCTGCTCCTTCACCCTTGCTACACCTCTGGCTCCTGGTGGCCAGTGTTAATTACTCAGCAATTTTATAACTCCTGAGTTGCATTGACATAAGGGCAGCTGAGGAGCAAGGGGATGCTGAGGTGGTGGGTCATGGAAAAACCTGCCTGGCTGGTGTTCACAGTGCCCCTCACCTAGGGCATCCTGCTTTTCACACCTGCAGTGTGACAGCTGTGATGGCTGGGCTGGCATCCCCTCTGTGTGTCAGCGATGGGACCAGGGGAAGGGGGGCTCAGCACCAGGTCAGGTCCCTCCACGTAGGGGAGGCCAGTCAGTGCTGCTGGCACTTGTAGCACAGCCAGCACTGGAGAGGTCCCAACCTTGGTTTGCAGGCTTGGCCACAGAGCTGCTGATAGATGGAAATATGATGGAAATGGCCTGTTCATGTCATCAATCATGGCTCCACTAGAGTTATGAGAACACATGCTGTGATATCCCACTGGAGCATCATGGCTGGCCTGTCCAGGGTGGGATTTACTACTAAACTTTACAGCATCACTTGTTCCTCTGGGCTTTTTGAAGGCAGGCATTCCTTGTTTTTTGCCAAAGCCCCACTTGTACTTCAGTGTAGAGTATCCAGAGCAATTGCCTCTTTCCCAGGCAGAGCTTTTGATGTGTTTTGTCAGGAGAAGGGCAGCGAAGACAGCAGGAAGGGGGTTGGCAGATCTGCTGTCCCACAGCTGCATCCACAGGGTAGGTGAGTGTATGAATGCCATGTGCAGTATCACCATAGGAGTTTCAGTGCCTTATGATCTGAATGCAGCATCAAACACACACATCACCTCTGTGAACTCTTCTGGATTGAATCTTTCCCCAGCTGGAAGTAAGGCAGTCTGTAAGCTTGCAGTGCTGTTCATGCTGCCCTGACCTTGCCCAGTATCTTGCAGTCTCAGGCACCAGGGGAGATGTACTACAAAGAGTGTTGAGGAACCTGCAAAGCCAGAGGGGTCCAGCTTGCCTGCTTTTTAACTATTCACAGAAGCTGCAGGGTAAGGGCAGAGTCCTCAGTCTCCTTCTTCCAGGCCCACCGTACCCATCCTTGCCAGCAGGGTTAAGGTATTGATCAGTGAAGTGTATGAAATGTTACTGCTGCCACCTTCAGGCTGTGCTCTAGAGATGGGCTCCCTGTCCAACTGCTCCATGAGGATCAGCTGCCAAGGAGGAGCATTTTCTCACTCTGTTGTTCTCAGGAACAGTCTGTTTTGAGCTAATGTGCTTTAAGTTCCAAGCAAATGAGCGGTGAGCGCCTCAAGGCACACCTATCACTTTTGCCACCACAGCCCAGCCACCCCGCTCTTTGCTTCTCTTACTTTGTCAGCCAGAGCAGCTATTCCTGCCACTTTCCATGGTGGGAAGTGCCAGAGCCCTTGTGTGCCACCATGCAGCCCTGTGGAGGTGCCCCTCAAGCTCCACCTCGAGCTTTCCCAGCAGCTGATGATTTCCCCCACCCGAGGCTGATGCTCACTGCTGGGCGTGGGCAGCACGTAACCAGCATATGGATTTGGAAACAAGCAGGAAGAGCAAGGGATGGAGTGTGGGGGAAAGAGAGAGGGCCTGGGGGATCTCAGCCCTGTGCCTGGGAGGGTGCCTGTCTCAGGGAGCAGCAGTGATTGTCAGTGTCCCACACCAGCATGTTTGCAAATGTGTGGTTGGGAGTGTGGGCCTGGGCTCTTGTTTTTATTTATGGAACAAATGTCTCTAAAGTCATTAATGGTGCATTTCAAGTGAGTAACTTTTCTAAAAATGTAATTATCCATCCCAAGGTATTTTTATGGTATGACTCAACAAGCTTGTCCCAAAACTGGATTTGCAAATGGCACTGGGATGAACCAATGAATGGTGACCCCCTACTCCCAGCTCAAATACCCCATCTGGTGCTTTCCTGGGAAAAAGGAGACACATGAAAGGCAGCCTGCCTTATCTTTGCCTAATCCTGCTATGAGGCCAGAGGAGCAACTCTGTCCCTTTTTGTTGACAATTATAAGATCAGGATGTAGAGGCTGAGAGCCATGCTGCAGCCAATGTCCTTCTCCAAGGCTGAAATATATCTGTTATGTTCAGGACCATTTTCAGAGTTTTTTCCTGTTGGTTTAGATCCATACATCAGTGTGTTTGAGAAGGGCATTGCAGAAATGAATTCTCAGGTTTGTGAGAGAGAATTGAAGGTTTGGGTGTTGTTAATATTAACATGCCCTGGTATGGGTGGGTATCAAAAAAAACCAGAAAGATTAAGCTGCCTATAATAAGATCTAGTGCTCAGCCCAAAATAAATCATAGCAACAGCACAGTGCTCTTGAGCATGCCGTGCTTTTCTTTTGAGGGTCAGAGAGACCTTCATGAAAGCTGAGCAAATATATATGTTCCCAGGACATGGCAGGGAAAGTGAGGCAGGGAGAAGACAGCACTGCTCAAGGTTAGCATTTTGCAGTAGTGCTCTCAGCCCAGATGTGAAGGGGATTTTCTTACAAGAGGTTGTGCCATGCAGTGAGTAGCAGTGGAATTGAAACTGGGGTGGGTATCAGCTAGCTAGAAGTGCTCACCAGTAAGATGCTTGAGGGGCAGGTTTTAAACCAGCGGATGCAGTCCTCTCCCTGCACTGCTCAACACACAAAGCAGATGCTTTGCTTAAAACCTTCCCTCTAGCCTCAGGCAATTAAAGGATGCTTGGCTGTACTGAGCTGTGGCAGCCTGGGGGGCACTGTGCAGCAGCCACGATGGATTTGGTGGGTTTGAAAGGCTCACCGTGCTTGGATGTGGCTTGTGTTTCCCCGTGCAGTACAGAGGTGCAGCAGACCTTGCCCTTCCAGTGAGATGTTTGGCTCACAGAAAGTGATGGTGAAACCCCTGGCTTGACCCTGTTATGGAAATACCAAGTATTTGTCATGCTCAATTGGAAAATCAGGTCTAGTCCAGCTCCCAGCTCATGGCCTTTGGTTGCTTCTTCCTACAGCTGCATTTGAATACTTCTTTGTCAGGATTAATTTCTAAAACAAAGTCTTTCCCCAGTGAGAGAGCAAGCCCGAGTGTGCTCAGATGCTTTGCTTTGTATAGCTGTGAAAAACAATTTGATCTGGTGAGGGTAAAACCTTGAAGTTTGAGCTATAATTGGAGTTTGGGATTTTTGAAAAGAAAAAGGGAGATAAGAGACCAGTCAAAGCTGTCAGAGTCTCTTCCTCCTGTAGATATTTTTGTTCATAACTGTTTGTATAATCTCTTTGCCCATAACAAGATGTTAATTAAATCACCACCAACTATTTTGAATAAATCAGGTCTTTCTTTTTTAACTCTTTCACAACTTTGGCAAAACTAATTGTACTGCCATAGTTGGTGCATTTTAAAAAATACCCATATTTAAGCTATTTGGCTGTGTTTTCCTCTGTCATTTCAATTGCCTGTTTGTCACTTGACTTCTGAAATCCGGTTAAAAGTATTTAAGGGAGGTGAAAGGGGAATATTTTGGTGAATTTGTAAAAGGCAGAAGGAGCTTTGCATCCAGCCCAGCTGGCTGACAAGTACAGGCACAATCTGAAGAGGAGGAGGCAGTGAGGAGCACTTGTCCCTGGCAAAACCAAATGACACCAATGTTTCTGGGCACTTGGTGTCTCCAGGAGTTTGGAGCCCCTTGCCCAGCTTGAATGGTGGCATCTGAAGTCACGGGTGTTTTTGCTTCTGCTTTGCAGGATCCCACCCGAGTGGTCAGTCCCGTTATTGACATCATCAACCTGGACACTTTTGCCTACGTGGCAGCTTCCTCAGACCTCAGAGGAGGTGAGTCCAAGCTTTATGCATGTCCTGTGGGCATCCATTCCATGGTGGGAATGTGCACTGGCTTTTGCACCACACCTGTCTCCTGCTGCCTCTCAGGAGAGCCCATGAACACTCTCAGTGTTCATGTGCTGCTGCTGGCTGCTCCCAGGCTGCTCCACACACAGGTGGGTGTGGCATGAGCAGTGTGCTTGCTGCAGTGGATGAGGCAGTCAAGCAGGAAAGAAGGGTCACGTCAAAGCCACCCTGGGCAGCACTGGAAACGACAGGAGGAGATGGGAATGTCTAGGCAACAACTGAAGGATGCAAGTGTAGTGCTTATTAGTATGCCTGTGCTATTTGGAGCACACAGTATCCATCAGAGCGTGCTTCTGTGTGCACAGGGGGACTAGGTTTCAGCAGCAGCTTTAATTCTGACTTTTCCTGCCTTTGGAGCACTTGACTTTGAAATTGTAATGCAACGTGCTGTTTCTTGTTCATATGTAGTAGTGAACTATGTTAGGCATTGGACTTTTCTCTCAAGAGCTGCATCTCTGTGGCTTAAGTCATTTGAAAGTAGGGAAAATGTTCCATCAAACACAGCTTCTGCAGCCTGCATTGCCTCCTAATCCATATCAATTTCTAATTTCCCCATGGCACTTCTCTACTCTGGTTTTAGGTTTTGACTGGAGTCTGCATTTCAAATGGGAGCAGCTTTCCCCGGAGCAGAAAGCCAAACGACTTGATCCCACGGAGCCCATTAAGTAAGTCAGGAGGGGGAAGGAAGCACCCGAGTAACGAGGGGCAGGACAGGCTTCTCATGTGACCTCATGTGTGTCCCCATGCACCACAGCAGTGTGCAGTCTCTTCCAGGACAGCTCTGAACTTCTAGTACCTCTAGCGAGCTCCTGGCTGGCCTGGGTTTTGCAGTACAGCTTCACTTCCAGCACTGAAACCTAAGAGTGCCAGAAAGATGGAAGGGGTCTTTATGGTTACTGGGGTTTTGATAGTGCTAAGGATTATGGTTAGGGAAAAAGCCCAGTGCTGTAGCAAACTGCTTCTCTCAGTTCAGCTACCACTTAAAAATAAGGCAGTGTCCTCATGATAAACTTGGTGTCTAGTCCAGCCTTCCCAGATCAGCACTGCTCTTCTGTACCTCTCTGGAGACTCCTCAGAAATGGGGAAGTGCAGGGGAGGGTGCAAAGCTGAACAGGAGAGGAGGTGCCATCTGTCCTCATGCCCTGGCATGGAGGGGTCCTTCATTCTGCTGGAAATCTCTGCTGGCAGCAAACCTGGTGTCTGCAGCCTCAGCCAGATGTGAGGCATGGAGGACCCCAAGTGTTGGGGGAAGCTCAGGGCCTCAGAAGGCTCCCAGGGAAGAAGAGCACTGCTTCTCCTTAGGATGCTGCTGTTAACAGGAGCTCTCACTGGCTTCCCAAAGGCTGGCCTTGCATTCCTGGTCATTCTGCAGTGTAGGGCACTGTGGAGATTAGCCTGAGCACAGCAATCACCCAGCTCCTCCCAAGCCTATACTGAGGCATCCACACTGTCTCCAATTGAATGGAGATGGGACTTGTGCCAGCAAACAGCAAGTCTCCTCAAGCTATCTTCTGGGTCTGCCCTCCCCTCCTCCACAGGCCTTCTCTGTGCAGTTTTCTTAGCTAATCTGAAGAAAGAAAAATAACCCTGGTTTGAAATAAAGATCACACAGCTAGTGATGGCTTTTAAAAAGCCCTTCTGAATTGGCTCTGCCTTCCTCTCCCCCGTGGAATGGTGCTCTTAATAGGCTGGCTCCAGGCAAAAAGCCCGTCTGAGTGAATAACCCCCGAGTGCTAAGTGCATTTTTGATGCTGAAGCCTACAATCAGGGCTGTCAACTTGGGGCTTGTAGGAGTTGTGCTGACGGCTGCATTAGCCAGTCATTAAGTGCCAGCCAATTTATGATTGGCAGCAAAACACCAAGGCGGGTGAAAGGGAGGCTCAGATGCATTTTGGGGTGTTTTGTCCTTTTCTTGGTGAGAAGGTGATGTCCTGGTCATGGAAGAGGAGGCAAAGGGAAGGGCTGCTTCGGTGCATCCAGGTGCTGCAGCAGGGCTTGAGAGTGTGTCCTCTTCTCCTTGTCCATTCTGCAGGACACCCATCATTGCTGGGGGGCTGTTTGTGATTGACAAGGCCTGGTTCAACCACCTGGGGAAGTACGACAGTGCCATGGACATCTGGGGTGGGGAGAACTTCGGTGAGTTGTTCTTCATCCTCCTGTGCCTTGCTGTATTGGCTTCCCTTTCTGAGTCATGCCAGATGGATACAAGGTCATTTGAGACCTCACTTTGAATGTTCTGGGTGGTTTCCCTCGTTTACATTCATAGGTTGTGGTCTTAGGAGAGTGAGAGATCCAGCAACCACGAATTGAGCAATTGTTGGTACTTGGGATTGCCTACCTTCCATGCTGCTTTGATTTCCTGTAGGTAAATACCTTCAACCACACAGTTTTTAGCTTTGGTGTTGCCAATAAATGAGAGAACACTACGTGCACCCTTCTATTCCTTCCTGATAATATTTTCTCCTTAGTAAAGCAAAGAATTTGTCTTAATCCATTAATGACAGCATTTCCAAGCTATGAACTGAGGTATCAGTCCTTCCTTGAGTTTGCAGAGTACCTGAAGCTGTAGCTCCATCAGCATGCAGCAAACAGGTGGCAGAGTACCAGGGCTGCTTATCCATTCCTGTATCTTTGGCTGGCTAAGAGCTGCCTGGCTCTCTCTGATACTATCACTTTTCCTGCACCAAAAAAAAGGGTTGAGCTCACCTAAATTCTGTCACCTCTGGCCCTTATCATGGGACAAGGTGGACATAAAGAAATCTCCTGCAAGCACACTTGAGAGGGCACATGAAAGAGGTACCAGCCTGTCCCTTGTCCCCTTGTCAAGCAGAGCTGGATCGGGCTGAGCTGTTCTCCCTTTGAAGCTGCAGTGATGCTGTGGATCAGACCAACAGACTGTACCCACAAGAGAAGGGGGAGGCATTTGATGTCAGACAGACAGATCAGAACCTGGCTTTAATAGCTTGCACCTCTGGGGAGTGGGGCTAGCCAGGAAGGAAGGCTCTTGTGTCTCAACACACACAGCAATGCTGTCAGTCATCCAGGGGAGCAGATGCTGCTGCCTTGCAGAAATCCATCCACTGCCTGGCACTGGTGTTTCCTTCACATGCCTTGTCCCTCTAGATATATTTTATTTATTTCTATCTTGTTATGCAGTAGGAATCTCACTTTCATGCTTTCTCTCTGTGGATGGGTATCTTGCCTCTGGTCTGACCCGAAGTATCTGAGTGGGGTGGCTGTGAGGAAACCTGGGAGGGGAGTGGCACCCTCCCACCTCCCCTGCTGGATCAATAGCCCAAACAAAGCATTCAAGAAGGGAACTAGACAGGAGAAGAGCAGGAGAGGAGCTGCCATGCTGTGCCTGACCTGCTGTCTGTCTGTGCTCGTCTTTTGTCTCTGATAGCAGCCAGCAGGAGCTGCTCCTGGGAGATGAACAGTGACAGGACAGCCTGCTCCTGGGAGAAGCTCCATCCTGGCAGCTTGTCCCATGCCCTGTAACAGCAGACATTGTTCTCCATATGCCTGGTTATGGCCCATCCTGCAGAGGAGAGGTTTCCCTTACTGGTGCTATGCCCCATGAGGCTGGTCCTGACCAAACATGCACTGGCAGTGCTGCAGGGTGTACCATGGCCTCGTGTGATGAAGGAAAGCAAAATCAAGGTTAACATTGCAACAGCAAAGTGCAGGTCTGCATAGCAGCAGGGCAGATCCTATCTTGGCCATCTTCCTGGGAGCAGAAGCATGCCTGGCTCATAGCTCCACTTCCTGCAGGTGTGGCAGTCGAGGACAGCATGTCCTATCTCTCCTTTGCACCCTGCTGGCCCTGGTCAGCTCTGGGCAGGGAATGGACAGCAGGAGCTGACCTGCTTGTTTTGGGCACTTGCAGTGAACCATGCTCTTCCTGGTAGCTCAGTCCTGAGGGGATGCAGGATTCTGGTCCTGAGGAGCAGTGCTGCTGCCTTTAATGTTATTGATGGGGCAACTGGAGGGGGCTGGAGGCTTCAGGCAGAACAAAAGTGAGCATGTTTGGCTTTGAAGGAGGACACAGTAGGTATTTTGCATCTTAAATTTACTGAATTCCCTGTAGATGAGTAATGGCAGGAAGGATTTGCAGGCCAGCAAGAAGTGCTAGAGGTATTTTGCTGAATGAAGGCCAAGTCCAGCACACCCCAATGTGTACTGCTCACACCCCTCCTGGGGGTCGCTTGGAGGGGCCATGTGCACTGGCAACATCTCTTGAGGGTCAAGGGAAGCACGCTGTTGGTTCCTGCTCCCCTGGCTCCTCTGAGCTGACACTATACCATGCTTTAGTTGGTGTTTCAGTTTGCCTTCCCTTGGGGCACTTAGCTCTTGGCTGTCTAAAACTATGAAGTATCCGGAGACCTTGTTTGTCACCTGCCATGGATGGCTCCGTGGGTGATCCCTCCCTGTGGAAACTTGTGCTTTTATTGTTTCTGCTGTACCTGGAGCAGGCTCTGCAGGGTGCAACCAGCCTGAAGCAGAGAGCTCAGACTCTTCAGCATCTCCTGTGCACTGTGTCCTCACTGCAGTTCACAATACACAGAGATGACCTCTTCATTAGGCTTTAAAAAGATCAGGCAAGGGCTGAATGGAGCGAGTCTTTCCCTTTCAGCACACCAGGGAGCTGCTCTTCTCCCAGGCCGAGCAGAAGGACCAGAGCAGGGGAAGGCAGCTTACAGAGTGTTTTCACTCTCTACAACTTCCTGAAAGGAGGATGTAGTCAGGTGGGGGTTTGTGGCATCCACATTCTCTGGGCATGATTCTTTTCCCAGGAGTTTTCTCCTGGAAAGCTGAAAAGACAGCAAGAGGCCCTAGAGAAAAAAGGAAAACCATTCTTATCTCATTTGCTTCTCCTGTGTTTGTGCACAAGTGGAATGTATCATGGAAGATTGTTTACCTGTAGGTGATTGCCTGATTGGATTCTGGTGTGAGTTGTTTGACTCATTGGCCAATTGGTGCCAGTCTGTGTCGGGACTCTGGAAAGGGTCACGAGTTTTTCAGTAGTATCTTTTTAGCATTCAGTATCTTTTCTGTATTCTTTAGTTCAGTATATTTTAGTATAGTATTCTTTAATATAATACAGTATTATCAAATAATAAATTAGCCTTCTGAGAACATGGAGTCAGACTCATCATTCCTCCCTGACCTGAAGACACCCACAAATACAATAGGGCTGGGTCTCTTTCTCCAGGCAGCAGCTGACATAACCAGAGGACACAGTCTCAAGCTGCATCAAGGGAAATACAGGTTACATATTAGGAAAAAATTTTTCACGCAAAGGGTGATAAAGAGCTGGAATGGTCTGCCCAGGGAGGTGGTGGAGTCACCATCCCTGGATGTGTTTAAAAAAAGACTGGATGTGGCACTCAGTGCTGTGGTTTAGTTGAGGTATTAGGGAATTTGTTGGACTCGATGATCTTGAAGGTCTCTTCCAACCCAGTGATTCTGTGATTCAGTAGCCACGCTGTGCTCCACAGCTGCTCAGCTGGTTGTCTCCTTGTACTGGGTGCCCTTGTGACTGACACAGCAGTGCCAGCAGAGTGGCCAGTGCTGTGACACACAGACAAGTGACAGCAGCAGCCACATGCAAGGAGAACCGAGAGCAGCAGCTTAGAGTGGCTGCATCCTGCCATAATCTCAATCCCCTGCAGCTGTGATTAAGCTTGCTCCCAATATAGCACCAGGACATGGCACAAGGGCACGTTTTATTGGCCTCTTAATACCCAGCACTGGGGAAAGTGGTGAGGCTCCAGCTGCTGTTGGCAGCTCTTGCATGTAAACACGGCAGTGAAGGGAAGGGGAGGGAATTTCTGGAAAGGAATACTGCTCCCTGCTGTGCTTTCCCACCCCTTCCATTGCTTGTCCCTGCTGGCAGGGCCAGCTGTTGGGGATGGGATCAAAGCCTTGAATTTTGGACCCACGCATCAAGGCAAGAAGGCTTTGCAGCTGTGTCTGTCTCCTCTTTCCATCAGCTCAGGAGCAGGCTGGTGTGCTGGGAGCAAAATGGGAGCAACATGAACCTGACTCCCACCTCTGCAGCAGCTCAGGGCTGAGCCATGTGTGCTCAGAGGGCTTTGGAGGCCCAGGCTCCAACTGGCCTTTGCTCCCTGAAGCTGTGAGCTGTTCTTGGATGAATGGAAGCTTTGTAAGCCAGCAGTGCCTGCCCTTGGAGGAGGAGGAGTCCTGTTGGCACTGCCCAGTTCCTGCCACAGGTGCTTGTCTTGCCAGCATCCGACCTGGGGACAAGTCATCCTTGTGCTGGCATATATGAGGGGACTGCTAGGAGCACAAGCTGGCAAAGACAATCAATGGGTGTTCTCCTTACACCCTTTTACACCCTTACCCTTACACTGGGTCTTAATTCTGTAGTTAAATTGGAAGGGGGGGGGGGCGGGGGGGAAAGGAATTATTAGTTTTGAAGTAGATACATGCTACATATAGCTCTGCACTGACAACAGATGATAAAATAGGATTTGAAGAATTGCAGAAGCCCTTTCATTTTAATTTCATTTCTTTTCCACGCCGGTTCTGTCTGAGCATGACTGTCTGACAATTGAGCTACAGATTCATAGCTTCATAAGCATCAGGACCAGATGGACCCATTAGATCAGCNTTGTCGATGTGCATTTGTGTTGGGTGGGGGGGGGGGGGGGGGGGGGGGGGGGGGGGGAAAGGAATTATTAGTTTTGAAGTAGATACATGCTACATATAGCTCTGCACTGACAACAGATGATAAAATAGGATTTGAAGAATTGCAGAAGCCCTTTCATTTTAATTTCATTTCTTTTCCACGCCGGTTCTGTCTGAGCATGACTGTCTGACAATTGAGCTACAGATTCATAGCTTCATAAGCATCAGGACCAGATGGACCCATTAGATCAGCCATGCTGCTTACCCTTCCTACCTCGTCCAGCTCCCTGCTAAGAGCTTTATAACTTCTGGTGTCAATTGTGCCACAGGCTCATTTTCCTTGAGAAGGGCCCTGTGGGCCAGCCATAGAGTGGCTTGGAGTGACTGGGAGACATTTCCCATACTGACAACTTATCCAGGTTTTTGGGATAATCCCTCCCATCGCTGACCTTTGCTTGTGTGAAGGTGTGTGCCTTACTTGACTGCAGCATTGGCACTCAAGGCCCAGAGTGCCTGGGCAGGGAAAGCTCCTGTCCATTTTGGGACAGGCAAATTTGCAGTGACAGTGGTGGATTCATGAAGATAATGACAGTTGTAGTCATTAATGGAGAGAATTCTTAGCTTCTCCTGGTGAACTTGAGAGCCCTTTGGAGGGAAGTGACTCTGAAACAGGCAGTGCAGAAGTAATAAGGGAGGCACAAAACTGGCAAGGGGATTCTGCAGTGTATGAAAAGGGACCTGCTTACGGTCTCACACTCACCATTGTGATAGCACCTGCTGTGCTAGAGGCAGGTTTCAAGTGCACTGACTTCAAACAGCTTGCAAAGAAGCTTTGAAATGTGCTTTTAAGGCCGTTGTGCCTAGGAAAGCCCGTCTGGTAATTGATTTACCCCAGTTTAATGTTGCAGAGGATGAAGTAAGAGCTAACACCAGGATTCAGACTGCTCTAGGACAGAAAGACAAAGTGCTGAAGCTGCTTCTCTTACAGAAATCTCTTTCCGTGTGTGGATGTGTGGAGGGAGCCTGGAAATCATCCCCTGCAGCCGTGTTGGGCACGTCTTTCGGAAGAAACATCCCTACGTCTTTCCAGAGGGAAATGCCAATACCTACATTAAGTAAGTGGTTTGTACTTGCTTTGGTTTTTTTTTGTGAATCAGCCTTGTAGAGAGAGGGGGGAGCAGAGAAGACAGGCAGAAAAGTTTGTTTGGAAAACTTTGAAATATCCTTGGGCAGGAATTTCTTGAGCTGAGGAAAATGTAAGTCAGTACAACTGTCCCATAGGATTTCTCCAGTGTCAAGAATATGACAGAAATAGGACATTTATATGGTAGCTTTCATCAGCACAGAAATGGAGGGACGGCCCCAGCACATCCCTGAGTGCTGGCTGCTGGGACATCAAATGGTTTAGACCTTGAGGTCATCAGAACACATTTATTAATGACCTGAAATCAGGCTGCCAGCAACGTCTGTCAGTAGCCAGTGACCTTAGCTGAGGGCTCAGTGTGGCTCAGCTGAACCAGAACATTTGGTTCCCAGTGCCTCTCCGGGATGGGAGCCACACATCTTGCTGGAGAGGGTGGCTCTGTCTCCAGGCTGGTGCTCCCTCCTGAGCAGAGGCAGCAGTGAGCTGTACCTGGCTGGAATGGACACCAAAGGGACTGCCAGGGCAGAGAAGGGCACCTCTCCTCACACACAAGAACACAGATTGAATCAGGTACTGAAAGGGCTGCCTGAAATGGGCTAAGATCCTGGAAACATCAGGAAAAGAAGAAGGAAATCCAGAAGTGGGAATAGGCATGGGAAAGATGATCAGAGCAGCTAGTGAGATCAGGAAGGATTTCCTCCATTTTTAGAGTGTGAGGCTGAACATTGTTGCTTAAGTGAATGACAGAGAAAAGCACTGGGGCACTTACAGTAAATGCAGGGTTGTTTCTGAGCTAACCTGCAGCTGTGAGTGCTTACACAGCAGGCTTTCCTTTTAGTGTGGGCTTCCCACTGTCAGAAGGAGCCAGCAGCATTTGTGAAGACCCAGGTATCTGCCACAGGTTGCTGCTGACCCAGGCTCTCTGCAGCTTCCTCAGCCTTTGCTTGAGACAAGGGGGTGTGCAAATGACACCTCTCACTAACACCTAATGTGTGATTTCCAGCCACACAGTGGGTGGAGCAGGAAGGGGACAGCAGTGACAAGCACAGGGCATCATCAAGGAGCAGACGACAAATTTGAGAATCACTAGGAGGGCTCTTGCTTTCAATAATGAAGCAAGACTACTTCACAGGAGCCTGGATGAGGCAAAATCTCCCCTGTCAGAGTCACTGCAAACCTGAGTGAAAAGGTGGCACCTGCATTGCATCACCTGCAGGAGGAGCAAGGGGAGCTTGAATGGGTACAGTTCTTCTGACTCCCTGCCAGGCACAGGCCTCTGGGGACTTAGGGGATGTCTGTGTCATGCCTGGGTGTGAGCCTTGGCACTTATCCCCGTGTTTCTTGTAAACTCAAATGAGATCAGGAAGCCAAACAAAGGAACCCTGCATGCTGGGGAAGGTTAGGTACAGATGTAGACACTGATTTAGTAATCTCTTGAGCAAGAGCACTTAGACTATTGCCTTAGAGAGAGAGAGGAGGAAGCCCATGAATCAGCAAGGAACTGAGAATCAGTCTGGAGAAATGTACCTGTAGGCATCAGGAGCTGGGATGTTATTAACCTTAGGGTATCTATCAGCCTTAATGTTATAGTGTATAGACTGAGAGGAGAAGCAGCTCCTGGCAACCTGATGCTCTGTAGCACTTCTGTTCAAATAGAGGTGTTAGCAAAAAATATCTCCACCTTTCTGCCAGATACTGATTGCTTTTCCACAGAGCCTCTCGGTGTGAGAGACAGCTCAGGCTCCAGTGTCGTGCTGGCTCCATGTGCAGAATAATCCTTTTCTAGGAACCTGGGACTTGGCTGGATCCAGAGCCTGCCTACAGCACCTGCAGCTTAGTGGTGTGGCAGTAATAGCTTGGAGGCACTGGCCTGCCTTGGAGCAGGAGACTGGATGAGTCCCCTAACCTGGGCAGGGACAGGCAGATAGGCATGGAGCAGGAAATCCATTTGCAAGAGGAGTTAGAGCCATCTGAAGCCAACAGAAAATTTGCTGATGTTCAGAAACCTTTTGCAGACACCTGGCTGATGTGGGAGAGTGGCATTCATGCTGAAGCACTGTGGTGGGCCATTTTCTCTTGAAGTTTTGAATGCTGAGATTTTCCTCAGTGAAATCCAGGAGTGCAAAGCAGGAGAGTCTATTCAGGATTGAAACACAGGAAATATTTGCAACTCTTGGGCAAACTTTTCAGAGCTCCATCCCAGTCACTAAATAAAACCCCAGGCATTCCTGCCTTGGAGATGATGCTTAAGACAACCTTCAGTTCTGGATCTGGTGGATGCAAAGCATCCAGCTGAGTTTGAAATGGTGAATTCTTCATCCAAGCTTTATTTGGCCTGATGTGTTTGGTCCGTGGAGTAACGGGAAGGAAGGAGTACCTTCTGTAGTAGTGAGGGATGGGCTGGCTCAGAGGGGGCTTGGGTGAAGACCAAGCTGAGGTTGGGAGGAGGGCAGGATGGATCAGTTGGTGCATTTTGGAAGATGTCACCTTGCAGGCCCCCTTGGTTTCAGCGTGTCCCGTTGCCTCCCTCAGGAACACCAAGCGCACGGCCGAGGTGTGGATGGACGAGTTCAAGCAGTACTACTACGCCGCCCGGCCCGCAGCCCAGGGGAGGCCTTTTGGGAAGTAAGAATTCTTCCTCTGCTGCCTGTGCCCTGCCTGCTGCAGGGGGTGCTCACAGAGATGTCCCCTGCCATGGAAACCCGCCTACGTTGTTTCTGTAGTGACAATAAAATACTGATGATAGGCACGTGCTACAGCACTGAGATGGATAAACAGTTTAAATGCTGTGCTGGTTTATTCCAGTGAGTGAACCAAACCCAGGTGGGGAAAACCCCTTCTGCCTCTGTCCTGTCCTTCTCATTACATAGAACTACTTCTGATCCCAGAGAGGAGTTTGGTAGGGAGGTGTTGGTAGCAGCTGACAGGCAGGAAAATCATCGAGTATTTGCCCTGCTGATGCTTTATTGGATGGCAGCAGGTGTTTGTGTACATTGAGTTTGCCATTCATTCTGTGAGGAGTCAGAAATGCCTCCCTGTCAGGAGGACTGTAAATATTTGTGTTGCATTTCTCATTTTCATGTGCTCTTCTTTGCCTTAGAAAGTTTCCTTCAGACTCCAGGGGGTTCTGAGTCCAAACTTGAATTCCTTGTAATCACTCTTCAATCTCTAGGATAAATAATTTGAAGTCCTGGTGATTCCCCTGTTTCCTCTGAATTAATATCCTCCTCCCATCCATCAGCACAGAAGGAAGTAGCAGCTCTGTCCTCTGCTTAGTGTAGTAGGGTATAGAGAGGTTGACCTATGTGAAAAGGAGGTACTGGAGGCTTCTGACTATTCCATAAAAGCCAGCTCAAACAGCTCTACAGGTGGAGGCTGGCCCAGGGAGGAGCTGGAGTTTTGAAAATGTCACTGTTCAGCATGGTCCCTCAGCAGAAATTTTGTCCTGATTAATAAAAGAAAAAAGTATTTCACTGTGTGATTAACTTCTGCTGGCTTACCAGCATGTTTAGGTGCTCTTGCAAATCAAGGCCTCCTGTAGTCCTGTAAACCAAGAGTTACTTAGAATAACAAATAGCTTATTTTAATTTCCCAGTATGTTAATATGTTCAGGTAAGGGTTACTGCATAGTAGACAGCATACATTTTTTACTAATAATTTTTAAATTACTGTGCTCTTTCATGAACCTTCTCAGCTCCAGATTCCTTGTTAAAATGACAATATGTCATCATGCCATTTTACCAAGTGAGACCTCCAAAGAGACAGAGATCAAAACAACTGCTCAAGCAATCAAGAAACCAGAGCTGCTGATGCTCTCGCGTTTGCTGTCTGTGCATTTCTGATGGGTTTCTCTCAGCCTCCCTTTTTGGTGTGTTGGGTCTCACCTTCATCATTTCCATCGTATCTCTGTGATATTTTCTTCCCACAGCATCCAGAGCAGAGTGGAGCTGCGAAAGAAGTTGAAATGCCACAGCTTCAAGTGGTACCTGGAAAACGTTTATCCCGAACTTCGGTACGGATGTGCGATCTCCACCTGTGACCAGCAGGCCAGTGGGTGCTCCATCCCTCCCTCCTGCCCCCCAGAGACATAGGCACCCCCTCCCTTGGCCTTCACAGAAGGGCAGAGTGAATTTTATGCTGCACAGTTTGCTCATAGTGTGACATACTGCAGGGCTTTGGAAATCCTTGGGGGTCCCTTCCAACTCGGGATATTCTGTGATATCTGCTTCCTCCAAGCTCTTTGCTGCAGGGCTGGTAAGGGGCAAAGCAGCAGTTATTCCCATTTGCTCTTGGGAATTCATTAGGTATTCTCCTGCCCATGCTATGAAACAGGTTATGTAGGGAAATAAGAGAGTTTTCCTCAGAAAAGTATCCCAAGGCAGAAAATGCACCATAGCGTCTGCAGGGATGTTTCAGTACTTAATGACTCCTCTTTAAACAAGCACCTAATTTCCAGTCCTTTCACACTGTTCTGTGGCACTCAAGGCTTCTCTGTTGTGAAACCATTCACTCTAGGATTTTATGACTTGTATTCAGATGGCTCTGCCTTGCTCCTAGCCCAATGCTTTGATACATATCATACTTTTGCACAAATATCTTTTAGTTACTAATTTACTTCAGAAACCATTGTATTCATTCCCCTGGTCCCTATCAGGAGCCATCCTCAGAAAGGATGGTAAAGTTCTAGAGATACCTCCAGGGACCTGCTGGTGCAGTGGCTGAGTGCAGAATAACTGTGTGAAAATGATGATTTATAGCCATTTTCTTACTTTTTTTTTTTTTGCCATGTGTGGCATTGCACAGCAGCATTCACGGGCAATGCCAGGGCTCTGTGACAGTTTTTTATGAAGTTCCCCTCTCCTCTAAGCTGAAGGCTGCTCACAGCCTACTCCTGGCTCCTCTGTTTGCCTGGTGCAGTTATTTATTTTTTCCTCTTATAAAGGTCATCCATCCATCTCTGAGCGCTGCTTCTGCAGCGCCCCTGTCCACGTGCTGCTCTCAGTGCTTCAGGATTGTGGTAGACCTTGGCACCCCTCCTTTTCTGAAGGTGAAATGGTGCAGCCTTACCCCACTGAGCCTCCCTGTGCATGGGGCAGTACCATGTTGTTTCCACACTGTTCCCACAGGATTCCCGAGGAATCGCTCTATCAGACTGGGATCATCAGGCAAAGGCAGAGCTGCCTGGAGTCACACAAGTCTGAAGACCAGGAGTTCCCTGTCCTGAGCTTAAATCCTTGTAACAGCAGCAAGGGCACAGTGCCAAAGGCACAGGTAAGATGTGTTGTGTATCCCCGTGATGCTGGATGGGAAGAAGCCGTGGGGGCAGCTTCAAGATGATTTCTTAAGGTTGCTAAAGCTCCGTTGGAGGATTTACCCATTCTGCCAGTGTGTTTGCTTAGGCAGCCTGTCATAAAACCCTGGCAACTCTGCCTGACCTTGGTGGAGGCCCTGAGCAGCAGCAGGGACTGGTGCAGGAGCCACAAGGCAGTGTGTCCCTCTCATCTCCATGGGACTCTGTGCTGAACTCTTCCCACTCCCCAGGAACACCACGTGCTGCTCATCTGCACAGATCAAAGGCAAAGAGAATTATAACTTCCTGTCATCTCTCAGCCTTTTTTCTCTCAGAATGGACTGAGTCGCAGTGGCATTTGTAACTTCATAGTCTGCATTCTCTCAGTATTGGATTGCCCATTAAACTAGCGAGGATTTAATGAGGATGATCTCAGTTTTTTCAGTCTCACTGAGATGAGAAAAAGCTGTATGAATTGGTGTTCTCAAAAGCACAGCCTAGGAGATGTTAGAGCCAAGAGCAGGCACATGTGCCTTGCAGCAGAGTTTCTGGAGCAAGACACTGAAGATAGACACAGCTTCAAAACTCACCTTTGTGATTTTGGGTATGTCAGTAAGTTCTGTGTTCCCATCTATAAAATAGGTAGGATAACAATCCCTGCTTCTCCATGGTTGCCATGAAATAATTCACTAGGAAATGGTGTGGTGTGCTTGCTTCCACTCGACTGTACATC
The DNA here is from genome assembly GCA_013397555.1 of Urocynchramus pylzowi. Taxonomy (NCBI): domain Eukaryota; kingdom Metazoa; phylum Chordata; class Aves; order Passeriformes; family Fringillidae; genus Urocynchramus; species Urocynchramus pylzowi. The sequence continues at coordinate 905,772 of VZRH01004320.1, forward strand.
CTTAACCCTCATGGTTACATATTCAAACCAGGTAGCTGTGCATATAAAAGGCCCAGCTTGGGGAGACTGCTTAAAATATCCCTGATTTGTGTGTGCAAACAAAGCATGTCATTATGTGCATCTCTTTCAAATGCAGTTGCATGCCTGTCTGTAGGCAGGAAATTAATATCTGTTTCACAGCATGGCAAAATCAACAATGACTACTTGAATATTAGTTCAGTTCAGAAAATGTAGTTAATGTAATTGCAAGTGCCACGCAGTAACACTTCTTACAGTTTCACTGGTTTCCATGTTCCAGAATAGTTTTTTTTTTCCTTCCAACTGCTACATGGACTTTTCACACAAACAGCAAGCTGATGAGAGCAGGTCATCATGTTTTTCAGGGCTAGCTCTGCAGAAAAAAGGAAAAGTGTTCTAATGACAATAGCAACTTCCAATGAATCGGCTGGTTTAAAAAAAAAAATCTGGGAAAATCAGAATGAAAAATGCTGCTGCAAGCTAGTGTTTCAAAATGAAATGGTATTGGTCTTTCTGAAATACCAATTTGATGTGGTATTTTAAAATGAGAAATGTCATGCCAACAAGTTGGATTGTTTCATTCCTACCAAACACATTTTGTTTTGACATTTCTGTGCAGTAAATTTTCGGAATTTTTCATGCCACAAACTTTTCATCTTCCTGTTCTGATTCTGCAGCAGTTTGCAATAGGTCAACACTTCCCACTGGATGGCAACTCTATTTCTTGTGCACATCCAGGACTAACTTTGCAAAGGAACAGAAAAATGCACTACAAACAGATTGCAGAATGACTGCACTCAGTACACAGCAGGAACAGAGCAAAGCTTTCCTTTTTATCTTTCTCTGTCTTTCTAGGATAGTTCTTTGTTACTTGTACCCATGGAGAATAGTTCAGATTAAAGCAGGATATTTAAACTTTTATTGTGAATAGAAACTTATATTTTAATGACTCAAGACCACCTGAACTTGTGGATGACGTGGGTGTTACAGTCACCAGGCTGTGTAGGATTGATTATGCAGCAGTCCTGAATGCTACTTGGTTTTGCATTTGATATACCAGAATAGAGCAATAATCTTCACTTTTAACATACTGAAGTCACGTCTTGTTTACCCTAAGCTTCATTTTGTGAAAAATAGGCTTAGCTAAATCAAAGCTGTGCTTCCTTGGCATTCAGTAAGTACCGTGGAAATATCCTGGCTGTCCAAATTCTTTATTATCACTATTATAGTAGCAGTAATTTGGTTGCTTTGATTGCCTTTCTGTAGCTGTCTCCCTGCTGGGCTGCCCCAGCTCTTTACCAACATTACATGCTCAAAGTCTTGAGGCTGGGTGTGAGAAGATCTAGGCTGTCATGGTTTGAAGAGAGAGGCACAGGAACTTTCAGGTGGCAATCAATTGCTCTTTATTTTAGGTTTTTCTACCTGTAGTGTAGGGGAAGGGTGTTGTGAGACCTGTGGCTACATCCATAGTTGGGCTAAATTGAGACGAGTACTCGGTGGTGAAATCAGACTTACACCCTTAGCAGGTCTCAAAAAACCTCCCTGGTGGTGTCTGGTGTTGGTCCTGAATTACTGAAAGGAGCACTGAGGCACAAGAAGACCCCTCATCTTTGTGTAGGAGAGCTCTGTCTTCTCATCCTGGGGATCCACTCGGCCCTTTCCTCTCCAGAAGGCCTGGCAGTGGTCAGGGTGGGCTCTGTCCCCTGAGGTGGCTCTCAGAGAGGTCTTGAGGTGGTTGAGGACTTTGGGGTGACTGTCAGGGGGCTCCTGAGTTAGTGACAGGCAGAGATGTTTGTGCAGTGCCCATCCCCAGGGCACAGCAGGCTCTGCCTGTGCTCCTGCCCACTGGAGCCTCAGCACTCCACGCCTTGTTGCGTCTCATTTGCTAAATGAACAGATTGATTTAGTTTTTCACGAGAGAAATGCATCTGAGGGAAAATAATTGATCATAATTTTGTCCTCATCTATCTAATGAAGATGTGAGTAGTTGGGATTTTTTTTTCAAACCAAGTGTCAGTTGGTGTTAGTTCATAGAGTTTGGAAAAGACATCTGACTGGGATTTATTTAAGTCATTAGCAGCTTCAGGAAACCTGACATACTTCAGATAAAAAATCTGAAGATGCTTTGACCTGGATATAACACATGTGTAAGCAGTTGCTGCAAGAGGAATGTAAAGCTCAGGCATCTTTTAGACAACCAAGGAAACAGGGGAAAGGCTGCAGCATCCATTTCCTGGGCCTACACCCCAAAATAGCTGGGGTTTGCAGCTGAGTGGCTGCCATTGCATTTGAGTGACATGACCTTGACCCTTCTTGGGAAGGAAAGGCAGTGTGATGATCTCCCTGGTGTGGCTTTGGTGCTCATCCCAGTTGGCTTGAGGTCCTCTGTGTGCTGACTAGATCTGCCCTTTTTTTGGAGAGCATTTAGCATCTATCCAAACTTAGTGACCCTCCTGAGACATCTCAACCACAGACATTCTCTTCTGAGCCTCCTCCTCTCAAAAGCCTTCGTTCTTCTCCTCCACGGACATGACCTGCCCCGGCTGTAGGCTGGCTGGAGCCGTGGGAGCCAGGCTGAGTGAGCAGAGCAGGGGGGCAGCAGTGTCATCTCTGCACCCAGGTTGTCCTGGGCACCTTGTGTACTTTGCTTTCCCTGTCCTGAGGTGTGTGAAAGTGCCAGTTGTATCCCAGAGTCTTTGATGAGGGCAGCACTTCGGTGTCCTCAGGTGACTCGTGCAGTCGCGTACCTTGGGAAGTCCTTCCCTGGGATTTTAAGAAGATAATTGGATAATTAGATTGTTCCAGCTTCTTCAGGAGCACTTTTCTCTTGCTCCTGCCCCTGCTTTAGGGCACGGCTGACCTCTCGCTCAGCAGCAGAGGCCTCGCTGTCACGGAATGCTGGGCTCCTGTGGGACGGCTCCTTCCCGGGCTCAGGGGCTCCTCGCTCCATCTGCCAGCCAGGGCATGCCAAGCCAAAGGTCACTCTTGAAAATAATTTGCTCAGCTCACAGTAATTTTGAGTAACAGTGACAGGTGCCGGCTCAGATGATGCTGAAGCCTTGAGAAACAGTCACAAGCCTCAGATGAGGGGTTGGTGTTATCTGAGGCTTTGGAGGAAGGGGTTGCTGGTTGTGCTGTGCAGCTGGTGATGCTCTCTTCACCAAGTACACCCTCTTCCTCCTGGCTCCACCACCCGTCCATCTTTGCCTTTGAAAAGGCAGGAAATTTTGATGTCAGTTTTACCTTTATATCTGTTTTTCTTTGGTTCTGGGTCAGCTCTAAACCCTGATGGCATCTCCTCAGGCAAGTCTTCAGCCCTGAAGCCATGCTAGCTCCTTGCAGGGCTCCTTAGGAATACCATGGGCTGCCCCATCCACCACAACCTCTGCTGTGCTGGCCACATCAGTGTGCCAGGGATTAGGAGATAAAGTAGTTCCTCATGGAAAAAAGAAAAAAAAATTAATCCCAACTCATAAAAATAAAGGAAGAGAAAGGGGTAAGATAAAAATTTGTGTGGCCATGGGCATGTATTTTAGCTCAAAGTCCTTCATGGATTCTGTGGTGTTCAACTGACTTCCCACCTCCTTTCACTTCAAATTTCTTCATTTTCTGCATAATTTTCTTTGGCTTTCATCTAGGGCTGAAAGGGAAGAAGACATGATTAGGGCTGGATAAAACATTTTCAACAGGACTGGCTTCCATAAAAAGCCATTCTGCCGAGATAGATGAGCTGTGTGAAAATCTGTCAGCTGAGATAAAGACAGTGGAAGGACAGCCTGGGGGCATGAGGGTAGGATCCAGTGTCAGCTGTGGAACTGGTACACACATCCAGCTCTGGAGCCCTCACTTCTTATGATGAACAACAGCTTAGGGAAAATGGTTATCACCACCCTTCCTATCCCATGGTCCACTGCTGGATGAGTGAATGGCTCTGTCTTGAGAGGATGTGAATGTTCTGAAGGTTTGAATATAGCCTGGTCTGGATAAAAAATAATGGAGGACCTCTGGTAGGAGCAGTCTTCTGCAAGATAATCTCAGTGAAGATATCAAAACAAACAAACAAAAAGTCTCATGGCTTGGGTTAGTTGGAGAATTCAACATATATACACAAGTTACAGCATTAACTGGCTGCTGCTGAGGAGCCTCATGGTGCAGCTTCAGCCCTGTCCTGAACTAAAATGACCAGCAATTGGTTAAAAATGTAATGCAGCTTTTCAAAGCAGCTTGTAGCAGCGTGGGTGCCAAGAACAGATGTTGGAGCTTGCCCCATAGGGTTTGGTTCTTCACAGATGCTGGACTAATTTGGCACCTGATTTCCCAGGCTGGTGGTTTACACAGCAGCTGACAGCGTGCAGGGTTGGGATGTCTGGAATGTGTTCACTGTGGGATCAGGTAAACCCTGCTCCATATGAAGAAGAAAAGTGGTTGCCAGAAGGGTGTTGATTGTGGCTTTGAAAATGAATTCTTATTATGTACCCAGATCCTGGGCAGCTCTTGCTGAGGAGCCTGGGGCAGGCTGTTCAGAATGCCAGGTTTGATTTCCATGAGCTGGTGGGGAATGGTGGGCTAAGAAGCACAGAGTATGAGGATCACAGTGTGAAATCCTTGTGGAGCTGGGTCTGCTGTGCAAAAGCATGTTTTCCCTTCCAGGTGGCTAAAAACCTGAATTGAAGTGGGATTTATATTCCCAGGAGTTGAATGCCTATAGCTGTCTGTTTTGAAGTTGAGGAGAGGAGTTAGAGCTGCTGACGGTGACAAATACCAAAGGTCTGGAAGCGTGTCCCTGCTCTAATAACTCATGTTAATGCAACCCAAAACCTCCACCATTCAAAGTCAGGGGCGCTGCAGGCATCCCAGCTCTGAGAATAGGGCAGCCATTCTTCACATTCCCCTCCAGCACTCAGAAAGGGTTGAAGTCTCCCAGGAGCCCCATTTTTCCAGCCCCAACCTAACAGCCATATGTTTGAGCACTGCCTTGCCCTCCACTGCCAGCACTGCTGCTCACATCACTTCTCATGGAGCTCTGACTTCTCCATAGCTGAGCTCCCAACTGTCCTGCTTCCTCTTTGCACCTTTTCTTTCACAGCAGGTTCAGAGTTTTCATAGCCTGTACCCTCCTAAAGCATCTGCCATGGGGTCTCTTGTGGCATGCCTTTTGCTCCCTGGCCTTGCTGTCTCTGGCAGGGTTATTGCACTTTGATAATGAAGCCAGCTTGCTGTTGGTCCTGCAGCCCTGCTCACCTGCCCTGCCCTGGCTCTGAAACCTGCTTTCCATCTGCTCCCACTGCTGCTGCTGTTCAGAGCCATTTACACAGCAGGAGCTGATCCTGCTTTGCACCCTGGATGGGAGCCCTCAGAAAACCCTTCCAGCCCTGCTCTTTCTAATTTCAAAGTTGATGCTCACAGAAAGTTACAAGCAAAACACCTGTTCCAGAAGTCCCTCTTCAAGGTTATGTAAAAGCATGGCTTGTGGTTTCCCATCAGCCAAACCAGCTCTTGTCTGCTTGTGCACACACACCAATAACAGGGAGACAGACATCCCTTGGCTGGGATCCTCTCAGGAGGTGCTCTTGGGAATTACAAGCACAAGTGAGTGATAGAAAATGTTCAGCTGGAATAAACTTCTGTGAAACCCTTCTGGGCTAAGCAGTGTGTCTGTACATCCATGGTGTTTTGTCCAGCACGTTTGGAAATCCTCATCAAACTATCAGCTGCTCCTCTTCTTCTCCCAAAAACATCCAGTGGTGAAAAAGATGGTAATCCCAGAGATTTCCTGTTGTTTGGTAAGCATCACACAGGACAAAGAGTCTCTGCTCCTCAAAAGTTTATTTCTGGGGCTGAGAAGCTGATAAAATGCTGGTGAACATGAAAAAGCAGGAAAAGAAAAAAAACTCCAAGACAGCCCAGTGGAATGAGAGTAGCAATGGTTATAGCCAACCAGTACAGCAAATCTTTGAAATATGGTCCCAGTGCCTTGATAGACAGCAGAGCTTTACCTCTTACTTTTGTGATATTTGGGAACAGAACCCCAGGAGTTGCAGACATTTTCTGTATATCACCCCTTGTCCCCCACTGACAGCTACAAAGCCTCTCTGCTGCTCTTCCCCGAAAACATAGGATTGCACATTGTGCAGTTGGTAGTGTTCCTGCCTCTCTTCTGCTTTTTGTCCCATCCTTTTGTTCTCCAACCACAGCCCAGTTCTGACTATGGAATCTTTTGTCTCATGAAACATGTTTTTCCAGCAGCTTTTGTAGACATTTTCTTTGGTACCTGCAGTCCCCTTAATGACAACTGCAATTTTGGGGAGGCTTGAACCATCCCAGTGACTTCTCCTGATGCCTCTTGAAGTCAGGTTTGTGCTTGATTTTGTAAGGGACAGGATCCAAGCCAAAGCTTTTGTTTTCCAGGTAAAAGAATAGCAAGAATCAACACTGCTCTCTGACCACCTTTCTTTTTCTTCCTCTGTGCAGGAATGGACGTACACATACAACCACCACGTCCGCCAGCAGCAGCTGTGTTTGTCTGTGTACACCCTCTTCCCTGGTTCCCAGGTGCTGCTGTCACCTTGTAAAGAAGGTGACAACAAGCAGGTGAGCCCTTTCCACTGATCCCCCATTTTCTTTGAAGTTCCCTTTTTTCCATCACAGTATTACTGCACATTAAATGACCTGTGCTCTGACTTCATCTGGGAAGCCCAGTCAATTTGGGAGTACAGACTCTGGCCTGTTCAGCCCTTTGCCTCTTAAATGAGTGTGTTGATAAGGATGTCTATTAGTGAGGGTGGTGATCTGGATACTTGAATGCAGAACTCAAACCCAAACTGGCAATTTAGTTTACATGGGCTGCCAGTCAGTGAGCAGATGCTAACATTTCCCTGCAGTTAATCACTGAGCTGGCATTTGAACCAGTGACCTGGGGAAAAAGCTGTTAGTAATATATTATCTCCCTGAAGCCAGGCAGAGGCCAAGTTAAATGAGTGTGCTTCTGATGGGAAAAATGCTCAGCGTGAGCTCTGCTTGGTGTGGGTTTGGGGACCTTGTACTTGGCAGCATCAGGCCACAAAGGCTTGATGACAGCTGTCCCCTTGATGCTGGAACAGTGCAGGAAAAGCATGGTGGGGAGGAAGCTCGTTCACCTGTTCCTCCTGTCGTGTGTCTCCCCTCAGCGCTGGGGCAAAGTCGGGTCACGCATCGAGCACATAGCTTCACGCTTCTGCTTGGACACTGAGACCATCGGGGACACCCACGAGAGCATCAAAGAGCTCGTCATCAACCCCTGTGAGAGCACAGCCATGAGCCAGCGCTGGGACATGGTGATGTCTTGACCTGCTGGAGGGTGTGCGCGGCGGGGACGGGCAGCGGGACGTGGCTACGCGCGGCTGAGATGCACCGGATGGGGCTCGAATCCAAACCATCGGGGGTCCCTGTGTGCTGTGGGACAGGAGGAGAATCACTCAAATAAAAATGGGACAAGGCACTCCAGGTGGAACAGCGGATGATGACCACCAGGCATGCAGCTGGTATTGGCCTGGTGATGGTCAAGGAGGAGGGATGGCAGAAAAACAAGCTTGAAATGTTTTAGAGGGGTACTGGGGCTCCTGCAATGGGCTGTACAGAACCTCAGCATGCACAGTGTTGATTAATCTCCCTGGAAACGCAGGTAGAAGAGCCTTTAATGCCTAAAGGAGACTTGGGCTGAGCAAAACAAGCATCTCAGTAGCTCTTGGGGGTTGAGGTGGGTGCACACGGTGGGATGTGCCAAGGAATGCTAAGAAACATCGCGAGGGATCAAGTGGAAGACACTGAATTATTTTTGCACTTTGCTGTGGATGTTTCTGTCTTCTGCAGGCAGCATGGGTGGAGCTGTATTGCACATTTGAATTGGTACCTGGTCCACATCCATGTTGTGTATACAGAGGCAGAGCTGTCCTTGATGGCTGTGGTCAGGATCAGAACAGTGAGAACAGTGAGATCCTGCTCTGTGCTAACTGCACACGGTGCTTGTTGAATCTCCAAAGCCCAAGCAAACAGAGGATTCACTGCGTGAGATTAAAGGATATACATTTCTGTCAAGCTGGGAGGAAAGGCAGTAACGTGATTATTTCTCCTCTCTGAAGGCCATGGGTCACTGAAAACTCCCCTAAAATTTTGCTATGTGTCTCTCAACTGCTCTGCTTCAGATCTGGACTAATTCAAATTTTCACTTTTCTTTCATAAAAGTAATATTTTTGATAATTGAAGGTAATTGTGTCATATTTCTGTTTCCCAATTTTGCAAACTACAGATGAAGGGACTCCCATAAAATGCTGCTACTGATGGAATGGTGAAGGTTTAATTTTTAATTAAAATCAGAGACCACTCCAAGAAAGGAAAAGGGATATTACCTGGGTTTGCTTCCCAGTTACCTTGTAGCCCACAGTGTAAAGTACTGAAGAAAAGGTTTGGGATTCCCCATTGACACCGGTGAGCAGGGCAGCCTGGGCCACCATGTTCCTCTCTCTCCAAGTCACTTAGCATAGCCAGACCACACAGAAATTATTTCCTCAGCTTTTGGAGATGTCTGTTACCAGAGATGACGTCAGGTGCTGCCACTGTGTGGGAGTGAGGTGACTGCCTGAGGAGAGTAGGACAGATGACCTCAGGAGGGATCTTAGCAATAGAAGACTGGAAGGTCCTTTCCAGCCTGTCTTTCAGGGCAGCTGTCACTACAGCCACAGGTGACAGGCTGTGCTTCACCAAGAGCTGTGCACACAGCCCTCGTGTAGTAACAACTCTCAAAGAGAACTTCCACAGGACTGTCAATGTGACTTGAAAAAAAATACATCATTTCAGTCTAAAAATGCTAGGATTTAGTGAAAATCCTATCCTTTGTTTCCTGTGCTGCAAACTGCAGGTGAAATACCATAAGCTTTAAGCCTTCAAGTGCTCTCAGCATCCCTTCTTGAATAAATTGCTGGCTTTCAGGATTTTACTGCCTCAGTTTCTCCTCCCTCAGTGCTGGGAGAAAGTCATGTGTATAAATCTTCCTGGCTTTAGAAGCAAAACTAGTATAGCTCTTTATGTGCAAAAGGTCACGGTGCAAAATGCTTTTCATGTGCTGCAGTGATTACTAACCTCATCAAGCTCCTTTGGTGCCAGCCTCAAGGGCTTCTGTTCTGAGAGGGCTGGAGCAAGCTGTCATTTCATGGTGGGAGGTGGCATTGTTTCCGTGCCACCACTCTGCCAGGAAACAAAGGGGAGCACTTCAGATGGAATGGACCCGTTTCACAAAGGAGGGCAGTGACCTTGGGCTTCTTTTTAATTGAACAGGGACATATCACAGCTACTTCTCACAATGGTGATGACAGGCAAGGGGTAAGGGGTAGTAATTCCCTGTCTAGTGTTTACAAGGGAAGGCAGCTCCCAAGAGCTTGAAGCTTAACACGTTCACACCTGTACTGTGCCCACAGCCTGGCACTGCCCAGCGCCTGGCAATTCCATTCTGAAAATTCAAGCTGCTAAACAGCTTGGCATGGGTTTTGAAGTTCAGCACCTGGCAGGTACACTCTGAGCACGACCTCAGACCTATCTAGCTTTACTGTTTTCCACCAAAGCTGAAAATCTCCTTTCTCCTGACAGCCAAAGCTCTCTGAACTGCTCTTTGCCTTAGCAGAAACAGCTACCTCACTACATATGTGTGTGTGCTTGGGCACATGGACTCATGGGGCTTGCTAGGAAGGAGTTGTTTGACCAGCTTTGCAGCTCTCTTGCCTTTTGGGAAACACAAACGCTGTAGCAAACCCCTCCTATTCCAAAACATGCACTCAGTGATCACTGTGAACATGTCTGGGGACAATGGAGGGCAGGCAGTGGAGAGGGGGGCATCAGGCATGGTGGCCCCTACCAGAGAGCAGCAGCCAAGCTCAGCTGATTCTCTTGCAGGCCCAAAAGCCACCAGGTACCTCACAGACCTGGGGAACAGCAGCACTTGTCAAACTGGTGATTGTGTCTCACACAGCCATCAGCTGTAACCCTTAGGCTACAGTTTATTTCATGGTCCAGGAAATGAGATTATCCCTATGGATCAGCAGTGTTTTCAGAGAAGCCTGGGAGAATCAGCCTGACTCCTGGGGAGCTTTATAAAAAGCTGGCCATGGTCTGGCAGTCTCCAGAATTAACCCCAGCATGACATTTAGCAAATCTGCTTAACACCTCTGCAGAGAGACCTCGCATCGTGTCAGGGAAAAGGTTAACTTGCTGCTGAAATCCAACTCGTACCTTCAGGTTTCTTTCATTTATTAAAATACACTGAAAACAGATGAACTTTTCTTGCTTTGTGTTTTTTCAATGCCTAGACAAATGATTGTCATGCTGTGAACAGGTACAATGTGACTGATTGGGATCTAGATGGGCTCCCACACCAAGGCTGCTTAAGCCCCAGTGTCATGTGGTAGTAATGCTTTTCTGGTAGTGTTTTGCACTGACTTGAAAGAACATAAGATAAAGGAGAAAATATGATTCTAATCCTGGCTGTTGAGCTTTGTGACAGCCTTTATGATCTCCAGGTAAGTCACTTCTTGTGCCTTGGGAAATTTAGATTCAGAGCAGGAAACTCAAGGATAGAACTACTAGTGGCTGTTAAAGAGCCATCCAAGGCTATCTGAAAAAAAAAAAAAAAACTCCAAAAGACACCAGAAAAAGTCAAAAAAAAGCACATCCCCTTCCTCTCAAAGGAGATCCATGTTCCAGTGAGAACAAATCAGTCTGGTTTTAGTTGGGCTGGAGAAGTCTTGAAGTCCTTATGTTGCTGCTTATGTGATTTCTAGGTGTGTCATGCTCATCTTCTCTCTGCACCAGTGCAGTACCATAAGGTAACAACACAAATCATCTGTGCACCTCAGGTTCACCTGAGGAAATCAGGAAATCACCTGAGGAACCTCAGGTTACAACATGTCAAGGTAGTGATTTAGTGGTAAAGAACTGAAACTGAATTCAAAGATCTTCATTTATCCAGCAGCGCAACAGCAAAATGGGGCTAGTGGGTGAAGAATGGGGAACTGGTGATGGTTCAAGACAAGCACAGCCCTGAGTGCTAATCCCTTCTCCTGCTTCTAGGAGTGGCTTGGGATAGCTTAGTTCATTTCCCTGCCACAGTTTCCCAAAATTTTAGTGAAGACAGGGTGTCTTGAAGAGAGAAAAAGCCAAGGATTATTTTTTGTTGCATGCAACACCAGCAGTACTGGGCTGGCAGTCACCATGGACCTTTTTTATCTGCCTGTACAGATAAAAATGTTCAGATGGAGTTCATTTCTTTATAACATCCTGTAAGGTCCTGTGGTTTAGACTGGTGACCAAAACAGTGTTGATAACACACAACAATGTTTTAGTTATTGCTGTGCCTGCACAGTGTCAAGGCCTTCTCCATCCCTCGCTCTGCTGCCCCTGTGAGCAGGCTGGGGCTGGGGGAGAGGATTGGGAGGGGGGACAGCTCCCCCAAACTGACCAAAGATACATTTCATACCATATAATGTGACACTCAGAGGTAAAACTGGGAGGAGTTCTGCCATAGGAGGTCTCTACCTGGCTGGGCATCAGGCTCCAAGTGGTGACTGACTGCCTTTGCATCACTTGGTTGTTTTTGGGGTTGTTTCATTTAATTTAATTTTCCTTTGTGACTGTCTTTATCTTGACTCACAAGTGTTTCTCACTTTTGCCCTTCAGAATCTTTCTCCCATCCTATTGGGCAGGGAAGGAGGGAGGGAGTAGGGTCAGCCCACCCCTATGCCTTAAGCAAACCAGGGTCTGTGGTGTAACAGGCTGGTGTTCCTTGTGGCTCAGGCTCTGATCACAACCCTGCAGTACAATCTGCCCTGCTCACATTTCAGGTTTTAAAAGCTTCAGTGAAAAGCTGGGGGCTAGCATTGTTTGTAGAAGGGGTAAAGGAAGCAAAGTCAAGGAGGTTTCACACGAGAAACAGAAGAAACTTCTGCTGCTCATTAATGTTCTGGCTAAATCAATTTTGAATGATCAGTCCAGCACCAGTTTTAATGTGCAGCTGCTTTACATGGCTGCAGAGTTAAAGGAAGCCTGTGGTATGGGTGTCCAGCTTATGTTGAGACTTACATGCTGAAGTCCAGTGGCATTTTTCCAGATTTATGGATGTTTTCCCAATGTCCACTGTTCTGTTTCTCACTGGAAGTGCCTTCAGAACCGTGTAAGAATAAAAACTTGTTGCAAGCTACTGCCTCTCCAACTGCGTCTAATTAAGTTTGGAATGGAGCTGTATTTTAGCACAAAGCTGACAAAAAGCAACACATTAATTTACAGGTAAGAATGCTTCTTTTGCGGAGCAGAGGGCTGTTTTGTTTTCCCTGATACTGCTTGGGCACTAAAGAAACCCAAACTGGTTCTGTGTGATGTACAAAAGAAGCCAAGTCTGGATTTTGCATAAGCACACACATAATAATTATCTATCAGCTGTCCATCACGATGAGTGATGTCTCTCGTTTTCCTGTGATTTATATGAAAAAGTGTCCAGACAAGGTATTGCTACTGCACAGGGTTAAATTCAGTTGTAAAACCAACCAGCCATTCAACCAACCAAAGAGGAAAAAAAAAAGGAGAAGGAGCACTGAAAGCTTGTATGTAACCTGATAGATGTAATAAAAGAATGATATTGCGAAATTAGGACTGTTCCCAGGGTGAAAGGCTTAGGAGTCTACAAGTCAGTAGGAATGCATTTAGGGTTATTTTTAAGAGCCCTAGTGACTCAGAGTTGCACCATGGGGACAAGTTTATAACTCAGCACCTGAACAAAGTCCCCCTAGTCCACAGTTTTCTGAAAGAACACAAGCCTCTGCACTGCTCCTGCAGCCCAAGCTGTGCTCACGTCAGGTGTTCAACCTGCACTTTGTGGTCCTGACTAACTCTGACCGTGGAGACACCTGATGATCCATGTGTCTGTGTCTCTGCAGCAGATGGATAAAACCCTGCCTTCTTTCTACAGCTTTGGAACAGTTGTGTGAGCCTTTTCTAATGGGGATTGGCATCCTGATGCTGTAATGGTGTTCTGGCATTTGAAATGTTTTCAGAAGAATCAGTGTTACAAGCACTTTGAGCAGTTTTCATGAATTCTGATCCTGCTGACAGTTCCTGGATCATCCCCATGGATGTCCAGCTTATGTTATGTAGCAGAGGTGATTGTTTTCTCTAAATGCAGAGTCACACCCAAAACCTATGAGTAGTCACAACCAGATCCAAGGATATTACTAACATCAGCTCTGACCCTCTTGGCCTAAGCCCACACAATTTAGATGGCTTTTACAAATTTTACTGGACTCCAGCTGCCTGAGGCCGCTGACAACAAGGATGTGCAGCAATGATCATCTCACCAGAAGCAGAAGAACCTGTGGTGTTGGGAGAGGGCACTTCTAATCCTCATACTGAGGCTGCTGTCACCCTCCTGCTAATCCTTGGGAAGTTGATGTTGGGCGGGGGTGGCTGTGCAGAAGACAGGGTGAAAAAGAGGTTTCCTGGAGGTTTGGCAGTGGTGGGAAGCACTGGCTGACACTGCAGCTGATGGGGAGCAAGGTGGATGGGTTCACAAGATGTGGAGGTGTGAGGCTGGGGAGTTACCAAGGAGAATTCAAATTATTTGAGCATGAAAACACCTGCACCCAGGGGTGCAGAGAGCCTGTGTGGATCTCAGATCAGCACCCTGCCCTTTCAGGGGGGATTTATTTTGACTGATAACTGATCCAGTGCTTGAAATGGCTGCCCCAGAACGCTGGAGGGGTTAAAAGGAATTTGCTTATCTGGTCACAACATACTTTCACTTCTGTTAATGGAACTGTTATTAGAGTGGCAGTGGATTATTCAGTGGCCTGGATGTGAAACCTTGATTTGGACATGGCCTGTATGTTGATAACTGGCATTGCTTGTCCTGTCTCTCAGCTGTGCTTTGCCAGGGTAGGCACTGGTATGTTTGCAGTGGATCGTAGGCGTGAAGGATCGCACCCATTGCATCTTGAAATTGATTTTCTTCTACGGAAAGCTGTTTGAAGCAAAAACCAATTTGGTTTGTATAAACTACATTAGAGATAAGAAGATATCCCTCAGAGTGCACAAGATCACCTTAGAAGACGTTTTCACCCTACTGCGAGTAACAAGTCACACAATAAAAAGAATTTCTTACAGCTGATCTGATCTCCACCCATCCGTGAGCTGGCTCTGAAATGAGATAAACCTATCTCCTCTAATTCTGGACAGGTGTATCATATTTCCCAATCACATTACAGAGACTAGGGAGGCCTGGTGGTGTTAACACTGAGCATATAACCAGGGCAAGTGAGGTAGCTATAGCTACTTTGAGGGACTGGCTTTGTAAATAAGATACTAAACTGCTCCTACTGATCTGAAGCTGGTCTGTGAAGTTCTACCTGTGCTGCTACTGAGTAAGTAGTGGCTTTGCAGGGGTCACTTATGTGGCTTTCTTTTCTTTCTGGACAGATTTGATATATCCTACCATCTGTCTGTTTCAGTCCTTCCAGTCTGGTCCTCAGCTGGTTCCTGTTTGTTTAGATAATGTGGTAGCCAACCTACAGAAAGTATGCTTTAAAGGGAAAAGCAGTGAGGGAAAAAAATAAACACAACAAACCCACCACTTTTTCCTCCTTCCCTTCTCCCAGTCTCTTGGCCTTCTGTAATAGGTATCCCTGATGTGTACTAGCATCTAATTTGTAGGGTATCTAAGAGGTATCAGGGTTGGGAAACTACCGTGGTGCTGAAGATACAGGTGGATTTGGAGTCCAGCTCTGGGCTGGAGCCATCCCTTCTCTTCCCTAAGCACAAGGTTGTCAGCTCCAGTTCTAAGACTGGGTATATTTTGTGGGTCCTGAGTTGCCATTTTCCCTTGGCACAAGTGCCAGGTTGGCTCAGGAACACTGAGAAGTTTTTCCAAACAGGAGCAGATGGATTCCTAGCAAGAGATGCCAACTCAGGTTCTCCATGAGGCTACAGGGGAAAAGACTGTGGCTGACCAGGCCTGGGGCAAGCACTGGTTGTTCTGCAGGGAACATGGTGACATTCACAGCTGGGCTTGTTGCCTCTGATGGCAGAAAGCAAATCTTCTGTTGGCTTGGCTGCACATAGCTGTGGAAATGAAAGGTGCCGTGTTCATGTATCACAATAATTAATGGCAGTTGTCAAAAAGTGCCTGAGAACACAAGCATCCAGAAGGGAAAGGAAAAAATCTGTGGTGCCTCAACTGGATTTTGGAAGAAGTTCCTGGACTGGGGAAAGAAAAAGAACACATTCTTAACCTGACTTCACCTTTTTTAGGCAAATAATGATGGCAGAGCCGTGGGTGGGCAGATGTGCAGGGAGGGACTGTGTGCTATCCAGCCTGTGATTGGAAAGGGCTGCCCTGAGCTGCCTTAAAGAGAGGCAATGCGGAGTTACCAGCTCTGCTGGCTCTGTCAGGTGTCCTGCAGAGTGCAGGGCTGTGCTGGGTCCCCGGTGAGCTGTGGAGGCTCCATCAGTGCTGGCTGTGGGGAGATCCATGGTGCTGTGCTGTGCCCCGTGGCTGTGCTGGACCTTCCCTTCCTGGAATGACACTCCTGGGGCCCCATGCCAGTCCCAGCACAGCCAGGGGGAGCAAAGGGTCCTGCCTTTGGTGGGACCCAAGGGAGCTAGAAGCCGGGTCTGCTCAGGAAGTCACGAGGTGTTCCTTGGAGGCTGCTCCTTCTAGGACACCTGGCTGTGCCTGGAGCACATTGTCAGCTAATTTAAAACTACTCACACAAGCCCTTATCAGTACATGAGACCAAAGGGTGTTAGTGGGCATAATGACAAAGAAGGTTTTATGAACCACTTCATGAAGCCAAATCCTCAGGAGCTATTGAGGCTGTAATTAGATTTGAGGATAATAAGATTTTTTCCTTTCTTCTTTTTTTTTTTTTTTTCCCTCTTTCTTTCTGGTAGCAAATCAAGGGAAAAATTGGAGCTCTCAGTTCATTCTTGTGTGTTCAGAGTGTGGCTGCAGGCTGTACTCAGTAACACAAAGGGATTACAACTTGATATCAAGTAGCCTGGGAGAAGTGCGAGCATGAAAGTACAGGGGTGTGTTTTACTGTAGACCATGTGGATCCCTTATGGATGTGCCTGGAAAAGGCCTCCCAAGCCTTAGGAGCAATTAATAACGAAATCAACTAATAACAGGATCTGCAATGTGAAGAGAAAACTAGCCAGCATTTTGTTATGGGGAGAAAATGAGCAAACCAGCAGGGGACATGCTGATCGTGTCTGATTCATGTCGCCTCTATAATCTCAGCTAAAGTTTTAACAGCCCAGGAAGATGAATTACCCACTCTAACCAACACAGGGATCAGCATGGGGTTTATTAGAAGCAGGCTATCATTTAACAATGTCAGGAGTGTATTTATTATTAAGCAGTAGACTCCACAGTCTAAATGGAAAACCATCACTCCTCCTTAGGCACCAAACAAGGTGTGTTCATAAAGGCAAATGGCCAATACATTGTAGTGCCTGAACACAAATACACAGTCTGCTGTACTGGACCTCAGGGCTTTCTATGTTTAGAAACAGACTAACAAACCAAAACGTTTGAAGCTACTGGAGGACAAAGCTGTACACCATATGCTAATTTTGACTCTCAAAACTCCCTGGTGACTCATTCCAGTGAAGAAAGAAGAAGAAACTGGAGAGAGAATTCTGGGTTCAGCACAGAAGGATTGGTTAAAAGTGGATGCTTATGGGCCAGGGTACAAAACCCTCTGCTTTCTAATATGCACTGTGTACTTTCAGCTCAGAGATTGCTCAGTCCTTCCCTTTTCCTGGAGCCCAATGCCTTTGTCCATAAGAAGACCAATCAGTAAAATGTCTGGTAATACACAATGAACATTTTGGTTTTATTTATCGCCACATTAAGATACCCAGTATGGAAGCATAAATAATATAGTTCAAGTAAGCCACCACTTAATGTAGTAATATTTCAAGCTGGATTTGTGGGAAAGGCTTGGGGTTTTCATACTCTTGGATGGCTTTGCAAATCCAGAGTATTTCTGGACTAACAAACATACAATGTTCTCAACCTGTGGCATGGCTAAGGAACTCTTACAATTTGCAGTTCTGCTCCTGCTGCCCAGTCAAACAGCAATCACAGCAACATCTTCTGGGCTAAATGTGGGAAAGAGTTCCTGGGCACAGCCATCTGAGTGATGTGACTGTCTGACTGTGGGCTTCCACAACTGGCTTTGAACATCACCAAAAATCATTTCTTTGCAATTTATGAGGCCTGATCAGCCATATTTTTAACATGTTCTCCTAATGGCCCTGTTGGGAGATACCTTGAAATATGACAAAGTGGATTTTCAAAATTTAGAAGCCAAACTGTGGAATGAGAGCTGAGTCAAGGATGGAGCAAATACATCACACTAATTTTTTTCACCTATTTTTATCAGCTATCTGGGAATACCTGATTTCTGAGGTTTAAGCAATATTACGGAAATTTCTTAACATTTCATGTCACCTTAAATGTTTTTCTTTAATTTCTCAGATTAGGGATTTATGAACATACTAGACTAGAAATGCAGGATGTAGATTATGCAGAATTAATGCTGATCTTTAAACCTGTTCTTAATCAAAAGTTGCTTTGTAAAAAGAAAAATGAACCAGTTGACTTTTCTGTTCCTCATTATTGTCTTGCACTTGGAAAGGGAAATACCAAATGTCCCTTTGAATGTTATTTACAACTGAAGCCAGTCTTTGCATCTCACTCTGAGAAATATTTTTTGGTCTGGGGCATGGACCTGGAGGGTCTTCCTGTAACTTTTTCAGTTCTCTTCACCTTCAGTGTTTAATTTGTCCATTCAAATTTAAAGTCCTTTTGTGTTTCATTGCCACTCTCATCAGCTGCTTCTACTGCTGTCACTGTTCCCTGAATTCCCCATAACCATTATCCCTGATCAAGTCATAAAAGCAGGTATGATACCATCTCCACAGGAATGATTTTCATCTAGGTGTGATGAATACCTCTTGCACTGCAACAGCTTGGATTTGAGCCATGCATAATTTTTGCATTAATTATGTCATTACCGTTTAATTGCTGCAATTAGCAGCATCACTTTCTCTGAGCCATCACTGTCATCATATGGCCTCCACATTATAGCAGGATCCCACCTGTTGGGGCACCCTATGCAGATGTATGGGGTGTCCATGTAATAATATCAAGAAGCTGTGCTCACCTGACCAAAGGAAAGGGAGTATATGAGCTAATACCTCTTCTTTGTGAAGGCACCTAAAACCCAGCAAGGTGACCTGCAAAATGGTGCCTCTCTGAAATGTTTCTTTTTTATGCCCTTTTTCTGTAGCTTCAGTTGGCTACACAAAGTACAGGAAATAGGGAATAAGGTCTCAACCTGAATTTTAAGAAGCTTCATAAACTCAATTTATATGCCATCATGACAATAAGTGCCACCGGGAGGTGATAGGCAGGTTGTTTAGGAAATGAAGACCAGGCTGGGACTGTGTGTCAGGAGGCAGAGTGAGGAGGGTGTGACCACACTCTTCGAAAGCATTGTAGCTGGTCGCCTCATGCAGAAAGGGATTCCCTTCAGAGCTATTAGGATGATGTTTGTGGAAGATCCCAGTGCTTCCTGCCACCTGGTGAAAAGGTTAAATGGTGGGCTAATGACAGGAGTGTCATCTGGGAGTGCTTTAGGAATCCAGCCCCACCTAAGCCCCTGCTGCATGTGAGGTGGGGGGCTCTGTGCAGAGCCACTTGTGGGTTTGTAGGACCTCAGGGAACCCTGTCAGGATGGAACAGATGGAAGCACCTCACAGGCAGGCATGAGAACCTCTGTTTTCATCTTACAGCAGGGCTGGCCACGGGGCAAATTGTTACACCTCCAGACCACATCTTTGCTGTTTCTGACTTTTTTAAGGTAAAATTTTCAACATTGCTTCTTGTCGGTCTTCTGTACTAAATTAAAATCCATTTGAGATAATGTCAGAGGGGTGGCAGTGCAGCAGGTTATTTGTTAATCCTACAGCTATAACACCTGGAAAAAACTGCTGGGACTAGGGTGCACTCATGGTATTAGATGAGTACCAAAGTCTGCATTTCCGTTTTGCAGAGAGGGAAGGGCTTGTTTCCCAGAAGTAATCACTCTTCCAGTAACCTGACCAATCCTCGAGAGATTATACAAATTAAAACTGCGTTTTCTTATTCAGAAGCAAGATTAGCTCTTTAAGAGTCAGAATTTGTGCTTTGGTTGTTGGGCTCTGGAGGCTCCTGACAGTGTGACGCTCAGGTCTCACATTCAGCGTCAAGCTGTCTGCTAACAGCACCATCAGCCCTCATTACTGCACAATATCCATCAAGCAACAAGCCCTGGTGTCTATTTAGCAGCAGGAGATCCTTATCCAGGAGAAGTGTTCTGCCTTAAGACATTTTGCCTTAAACAAGGGTCAGCCATCCTGCCAAATGCATAAAACTCACTTTACCCAAACACTTATTCTGAGGAAAACAGAGAGAAAAATAACTTCTTGAGTTGCTTTTAATTCTTAGTGAACTTTTACCTTTTTTCTTTTTTTCTTTCTTTTTGCAATGGCCCTGCTGGGAGTTCTTAAGATTGTTGCATTCATTTGAGCTTGCTTACACAGACAAAACTCACTCAAGCAAAATCACTGCTGATCACTCTGCAAGTGGGAATGATGATGAGATGACAGTTCTATGGGCTCAGTTTCATGGGCATAAACCATCTTCATTGGCTGGAAAAGCTGCCTTGGGAGGAGTTCAACCTTTTCGTGTTTGTTTCAAGTGCTTAGGAAGAAAGGCAGCAATTACAGAACGTGGCTTTAGGTCACTTTAAGTCACCCAGTGATGAACATTTATGCCACATATTACCAGCTTTATAAACTGCACTGTTCTGTGCCAGTGGTTACCCACTGTATAGGTAATTGTAAAACAAACTCCATATTCCAATTGACACCCTTTCTAATTACATCTCACCTTCATTAAGCTATTAAAGTGATAAATGCTAGCAATTACATTGAACTCCAGTGAAAACTCTCTGTCTGTGGTGTGAGTGATTTGCCCAGGAGCCTGCCAGAATTCTACCAGTGGGGCTAAGCTCTGAACAAAACAACCCCAAAAAAGGAAAAAAAAAAAAGTTTTGCTTTTTTTTTTTTTTTCCCCTGAAAAACATCTCAGCTGATTAGAGAGTATCTGACACCAAAGTCCATGGCCAGCATCGAACAGCAGGGCTGGATGGGGCTGATCTGCCAGCCGTGAGCTGCAGCTTCTTCTCATTTTGATTGGATCTCTGCAGGAGGGGGAAGAGTGGGTGGATCTGACATGTGCTTCAACATGGCACAAGGTGTTCTCATTCAGCACTGGTGGCTGTTCTGTGGTTGTCCTTTGCACGTTTTGGCCCTCCTGTGTTCTTGCACAGGAGATCTCCCTCACATGAAGGGACAGGATTCCTGGGATAGGTATGGATGGACATCTTTGCTCTCTGTGTGTGTAGGATTTAAATGTGCACAGTCACCTGTGTTCTAGTTCAGGTGTGGTCTCTCCTGCATGAGCCAGACATAGGTGGGAAGACAAAAAGCTGCTTTCTGTCACAAGGATGGGACGTGGCACAGCCCTGGATGGTGAGGGAAGCCGTAAGGAGGATTCCCAAGTGTTGAGATGCCCTGTGGCAGGGGTGCCCTGGCTTTCCTTCCTCCCTGGCAGCCCCTACTAGAGAGCCAGGGAAAAGAGCTTGTGATATCTGGGGTTTGGGTTTCTCCCTGTTGAGTGATTTGGGGGAATAGAGGAGACAGGAAGGGAAGGGGCTTTTTTGCTCCAGTGCCTGCAGCACCTCCTCCCAGCCTGATGTAGGGAAGGAGTGGGGGGGGAAACCCAAATGGGAGCCTTTCTGTGTGGTCAGGAAGTGGGGCAGAGGGTTGGGGTCACTCTGCAGGTCTGCCCAGTTTCCATGTCATAGCAAATTGAATTTTAAATCCTCACAATGCTTTGTTACAGCCACGCATGCGTTTCAGTGGAGACAGCAGCCAGCCACCACAGGAGCAGATGTTTCTTTTCCTGCAGGGTTGAGCCAACCACGGGGATGGAGTGACAGAGATTTGTAGTTCTTTTTTAATAAATATGATAACTTCTGCAGACTTTTTCCTGAGGGTTCCTGCAGGACAACTGCTATTAATGCCAAGAGCGTAGCCTGAGCTGGACACAGGCTTGCCCAGCTCCTCAGGGATGGTTTCTTGGGGGCCAAACAACAGGGGCTTCCTATGAGTAACGTATTTGCCAGAGAAGGACAGCCAAAGTCACCTCCTCTTATCATTCCTGATCTTTCTATGGACAGATTGAGGGCTTCTCAAATGCAGGCGCTGTCTGAACTGATTTGCTGAATGCGGCCATTAGTCATTTCTGATTTATGAATTTTTCACTCTGCGAGCACCTCAAAGTGAGGTATTTGAGATTCAAAATCCTGCCTGTGCTGATGTGTTGATTAGCTGGTCTGAATGCACTGAGGTACTTGATGTGTTTCTATTTTGTGACTAAAATGAGTATGACCTTAAAATGTTTTGTACTACTAAAAATAATAAGCCATTAAAATCCTTAGTAGTTGGCCTGTGCCTTAAGAGTATTATCCAGAGCTGGGAAGGAACAGCTGTGGGCTGCTTGTTGACAAATGATAGCAGTGAACTTTCCCCCAGCTTCTTTTGACAGGATTGCTTTTTGATCTGTACATTTCCTTGCCATATCTAAATATCTTGCAGAAAAACTCTGAGTAAAGCTATCACCATCTGTTTTGTTATTTTTTTCCATTGTACCAGAAAAAGACACAGGTGAAAGGGGATGATTTGTTTTGGTATGAATACTTTCTCTAATAAGGACTGTTCCTAGCAAAGCTTTCTGCATTTCATTAGCTACAGGCTGGACATTGCACTAGTCTGTTGATGTGAAAATTTTGTGAGTTTTCACCCAAATGATAGAACCTCCATCTATTTTCAGTGACTCGTGCTACACAATGTGAAATCTGTTTTCTGTGACTATTTTTTTTTGCAACTGAAGTCTTTTCTTTGAATACTAGTTTTGAATACATTATTGCCAGTAAAATTATTTAGAGTGCATTTGTAGAAAAGTAACATGAAGTTAGCAGGAACCTGGGAGAAAAAAACAGATGAAAACAAGCCTTTTAAAAAGAGGAAAGATAATTTCTCAGAAAAAACAACACAGATAGTATAAGCCTCTCCACTGAATACCAGCCTGGTGACCTCAGACAAGGATGTACACAGCCTTCCTGAGCTACCCTGCCATTCTGAAAGGCACTCTCTGACTGCCACCACCCCATCACCCCCTGGGGATGAGTTCTCTGGGTCACCGGGGCAAGAGAGAGAAAAACCAATGGGAATTGCCTGGTTATGTGCAAGGATGAAGTTCACAGCTGGTGTAACCTTCTGTGAAACCAAAGGTGCTGGTGTGTAAGGCTGGGGCAGAACTCCTGTGGCCCTGCCCCCCTGCTGCCCAGGCCACAGGGGGCTGGAGGGTGTTTGTGGGTGGTTTACTGGGTCAAGAATAAACAGATGCATGTGGGAGTCAAACCAACACCTCCCTCGGACAATGACAGCAGCACGAGTCAACAGAGGGTGTTCAAGCTGTGTCCTGGTGACACCCAGCTTGCTGCCCATGAGGAACCCAACCCCAGGGAATAGTCGGCAGGTAGAGTCAGAGGACCTGGTCATTGCAAATATTTACTTTTCAAGCACTTCTGATACAAATTTTCATAAATGGCCTTGCACAGATGCAGCAACTGGTGTTAAAGCTATCAACAGAGATGCAGATGAAAGGAAACAGGGAAATGTCCAGGCACGTGGGATTTTCTTCAGGCCTGAAAGAACCCTCAAAAGGTTGCTTTTGTTGGCTAGCAGAGCAGCACTATTGTCTGTTTACCAGATGGCAGTTTGCAGATCCCATCCCTCCAGCCTGGATCAGATGCCTTCTTTAGGGCAGAAAATAAGTCTGTGCTATGGGCACGTGGCTCTTGGCCTCAGGGGCAGACTCAGGCCCTTGGCATCTCCTCTGGTATTTAGCAGTAAGGATGAAACCTCAGTGTTTGTGGCTTGTTCCTGATGTGGTCATTGACCCCAGGCAGGGCTAGGGTGCTGCTGCCTTCTCTCAGATGTGCTCTAGGCTACACTGACGTTACAGAATTATTCTGTCAGGTTTTATTCAGAAATCCAGGCTTGAGCTAATCCCTGGTTAGAGAAACAAGATTTTTCAGGTGTGTTTCTGAGATGGACTCTTGAATTATAAACAGGAAATACTTTTCCAACTAAATGGTTTCTGATTTCGCTTTAGATTGTCTCTCTGTGAATGTTTCACCAGTAAAACTTTCGTTTTTCCTGCTCTCTGTTGACTGAGAGGGTCTAAACTGCCACCAGAGGAAGGGGCAAAAAAAGGTGAAGGTGTGTACTTAAAAGGAGGGGGAGTTTAAAAAAGTGACTGTCTGCACTGGAGCTCTGTGGCCTGTATTGCTGACCAGGTAACACAAGTAGGATCAAGGCATAGAAATCTTCATAATACATAATTTTTATTATAATCACTTGGCTTTCCCACAGCCCATAACCATGCTCATTAACAAAATGCCCAGAGATTTATGAAGTCTGTTAAAAAAAAAAAAAANNAAAAAAAAAAAAAAAAAAAAGTTAAAGATTAACTATTCTGAAACTTCCTTGGGTTTTTATATACCCAACAGTTAAAATACAGTAAAATGCTTTTAATCATTCCTCATCCTGACACAGAATAATTGTTTGTTCTTACTGTTTGGATTACAGAGGTCTTTCAAGATCCAGTCAAAAGATCAAAGTCTTACAGTGTGAGGCACTGTACACACATAATAAATCTGTGGCCCCAAAGCAGCTGCAGGATGGGCTATTTTTCAGTTTTTGTCTCCCAGCAATGCAGTGATGTCTTTTCCCTCTCTCTTTCTCTGACAGTCCAGTTATTTAGTGCAAAACCCATCTTTGTGATTTCCCCCAATGCCCTGTGCAGCCCATAGTTAATAGGACCATCCCCAGTGCTTTGGCAGGAGGATATAAAGGGAGAGGAGGAGAGGAAGGTAATTCTTTGTTCTGGGAATCCGATCCATCACAGCCCGTGCTATTTCCTGCTCAATGCCATCCTCTGTCACTCACTGGGGCTTATATTGGGTCAAACACATTAGAGTTGGATTCTCCAGCTAATGGCTACCGAGGCCTGCTCTCAGTGTGCTGCAACAAGCACAGTAATTGAAATCCCCACTGCAGGAGAGAAAAGGCTTCGTCTTCATCTTAGCACATCACCCACTTATTATACACAGTTTTCTCCTGGATGCAGTAAACAAGGGGCTTGATTCAGTATTGCCCCAAAGGCTTATCCCATATTAGTAAAGAAAATATGACAGCACATAGAGATCCCATCACTGATTGTTTTTAGGTTCAAAGTGTCGCATCTTTTTGCTCTGGAGAAGAAACTTTGCTGGTTCACTGTGGCAGAGTAAAGGTCCCTGATTAGTTCCTGGGAGTTGCTAGATTCGTGTTGCCTTTTCCATTAGTGGGTCAGGAGAGCTGCTTCATTCTGCTCTACTCTGCTCTGCTCTCACTCCCTTTCTGCATCTCCCTGTGGCTCACCACATCAGAGTAGCTGGAGGAAATCAGATGTCTGGGAGAGGTACAAGACATTTCTCACCAGGTGGGCTGAGGGAGGGATGTGACTGCTTCTCATTCAGCTCTTGCTCCATCTTAAACCCTCTCTTATATTAGTGTTGATTTAGTGAGATTAGGATTTGGTCTGGGATTTTCTAATAAGCTCACCAAATTTAAAATTGACAAGTTCTGTTTCAGAAAAAGTTGAAATTAAAAATGCACCAGGAATCAAGGCACTATCACATTGTTTTCCAGTCTGTCTTTACTCTCCTGTGTGCTTCCCAGCATGATACTGTGCCAGTTCTTCTCACCTCAGTGGGAAGCAATCATCTCCAAGTCTGTCTCACCTTAGGGCTGGTCTTGCTGAGTCTTGTCCTCTCTTAGTGTCCCTCTTCCCTTTCAGGCATATTACCTTGCATTTTACACTTTTTTACTGGATAGAATAATTTTCACAGATGTCATCCTCTGTAAATAACCTGAGACTTTGCCCTTCTTTTTACAGTCTTGTATTTTATGTCCCTGTTTCTATCCTGTGACTGTTACCCATAGCCTCCTGTGTTTGACCATGGAATTAGAGAGTTCAGTTCTTCTCTTCCTTCTCCCCCAAGAAGGAAGCATTTAGAAATGTAATGTAGTTTGGCTGGACAAGTTAAAGGCAGTGTCTGATGTGCTTCCTTAATACATTGTAGAATATAGATAATCAGTGAAGAACATTAGTTGAAATGTCAAAGAAAAGTGACAGAAACATTCACTAGGGACCATATGCTGTTCTCTGCACTGGCATCTCACTCTGCATACATGGCTCTGAGCCCTAGCTAAGTGCCTTATCTAGCTATTTAAGGTATTTAATTAATACCTCAGATAGAGTACCAACCCTCATTTTTCCATGTACTGATAGAGCAAAGCAAAGAGAGCAGCCCTGTTATCAAAGCACACCGTGCAGCTCTGAGAGGAGCTTTTCATCCTGACAAGAGAGCTCAGGGCTGGAGCTGCTCTGAGGCAGGAAAAGGGAGCCTGCTGCCAGCACAGTGTGGGGACAGAGGTCACAGAGCAGTCACAGAGCAGGGCCAGCCTGGGAAAGGTGGAGGCAGCCGCCGTGCCCGTGCTCCCCAGGCGTGTGGCAACCAGGTGGAAAAGGAGAGCAGAACACACAAACCCTTTCTTTTCAAGGGAGCTGCAGTGATGTGCTGCTCTGTTAGGCCATGCAGGTCACAGCTGCTCCCCCCCAGCTCTTGGGAAGCAGAATTTGGGGAGAGCAGCTTTCTCCAACAGGGATTTGTATGTTTGAGACCAGGCTGAGTCCTGATGCTGTGATGCTCAGGATGACTGCCCTGGGAGGGCACCACTGGGCTCTGTGCCTCAGATTTTCCACTTGAGCTCTTCAGCTTCACCTCTTGATCTTTGCTTCTCTTTCAGCTCGGAGGGGATTCAGTCTTTCACATGTCCTAGAGCACCCACCAGAGCCATACTGCAAAGGAACGAGTACTCTCTGGTTCCAACTCTGTACAGTTATTGAAAGTTCATCCTGGTAAACCCCTAAACTCTTTCTATACAAGATCTTCTTGTTGCTTTTTTTTTTCCTTCCTCTCTTGACAGCTGGCCTCAGCAGCAAAACTGTCTCAATTACTGGAGGAGACCACCTCTGTCTGGAGCTTTTCTCCATGGATTTGCCACTTTTCCTATGTCTCTCAAATCAGAGATCATATTCTCCTTTGGTTTTGGGCTGAATGAATCTAGTCTCCAGACTAAGCTGAACAGCCTTCTTTATGGGCAGTGCTTTGCTTTTTCCTTGAGTCAGTCAGATGAGCAAGGTCAGATGCATCTGGCTACAAAGTCATCCGGATGAGAAAACTCAGGCTGGTGATGTTTTGGTGAGGTTCTTTGAGGGTTCTTTACTCTCTGAACCTGTGATGTTGGCAAGTGCTGATGCTGTTGCAACAGCTGTGATATGACTCTTCTCTTGGCCAAAATAATTTTTAGAGACCAAATGGGTCTCTGGTGAGTGGGGTACAAAGTGTAAACTGCTTTTTTTAGAGGAAAAGCACCCAGTTTAGGTACCCTGTGTATTCCAGGGAAACGCAGCATGATCCTGGGAGTCTTGCACCATGCTCCCTGGGGCTGCTAGGAGAGCTGCCTGCTGTCCTGCCCAGAAGGCAGAAAAAATCTGTACCACTCTTACCTAACACAGTAACTGAGGTGAACACAAATTTTTTCTGACTTTGCCACCAGGTCTGTAGGTATCTCACCATCCTCTCTCAAGACAGCCTTTCTTTTTAAACTGCCTTGGTACCTTGCAGGTGTGTGTGCTTGGGTACTACTGCTTCAGGAGAGGTCACCTCTGCTGGATCAAGGGAAGATGAAGCCAGAGTCATCAAAAACATACGATCTCTGGTTTTTCTAATCTTTTAAATTTACAGGAATTTGATGATGGAGTTGTTAGTCTGAGAGAATAATTCAATTTCTCCTTCTATGGAGAAATTATTTGTGTTTCGTGGAACCAGTGTGTTCAAGCAATGGCCAACACTGTCAGCATCCAGCCCAGTTACTGTGTGGGGGAGAGGCTCCACCAGCACTTCTCAGAGGACAAGGCCAGGGTGTCATGTCTGTGGCTTCCAGCCAACTCATGGCCTTAATTCCCCTGTGACAGGATTAGGGTTGGCCATAATTTAGCTTCAGATCCCTCTGTGCTGATTTGGATATTCATTAACCATTCATAACCCATTTTGGGTTTGGATATTCATAACCCATTTTCAGGTTTTGGGTATGTGCTGCAGGACATGGAATCCCAGAGGAGCTGTCTGGCCTGTCTTAGGTTGCAGCCCTGAATTTCTCCAGGTGTTGGATGTCTTGTGGGAGCAAGGAGGAGAGGTGGACAGCAAGGAGGAAAGGCAGAATGCCAGCAGTACACCCTTGTTGGCACCTCACAAAGGGCAAGGTGGCAAGGTGGCAAGGAAGAGGAAGCCGTGCTGTGCATGTCAGTAGTCAGCAAAGACTGAGGTGAGGACTGGGAACCTCAAATGGTTTTAGTAAGCTGTCAGAACGATCTGCAGGCCAAGGATTAGCCTTTAGAGGATGGCAGCAATGTTTCTGGAAAACAAACAAACGTGAGACTGTCACAATCTGTTCACACCAAGACAAAAACAAAATAAAAAAGTGTGAAATAAATTTTCTCGTACCCACGGGGCTTGAAATAGGCTGGAGGCAGAAATGCCAAATAAGGGCTAATGTGCTGATGAAAACAAGAGCTTCATTTTGATGTGCCTTGCACAAAGGGCTGTCTCTGGGACCCAAAAGCTGCTTATGAAGAGGTAAATGAAGGATACCAAGGAGAGAGGAATAAAAGTGCTCCTTCACTTACCTTTCCAAAGAGTTGCTAGCAAGGTCTGGTGAAGCAGAACAGCAGTGCCATGACCAGGGGGGAGGCTGTGTCACTTGCAAGGACAATGTCATGATGGCTCTGTTTAAAAAATGTTTTGATGTTACTCCTGGTGATAGGATGGGCTTATTCTCAAGGAGAGTTTCACTGCTGACTGCTGAGTGGCCAAACTTTTGTAGAGGTTTTGTAGAGATTCGGTATTCAAAGCACGATCATATTCTGTTCCTCATTCAAATGAAAAACAAAGTCCAAAATTTCCTGGGAAACCACATTCTTAAAAATAATGTCAGACCGAATGCAGAGAGCTATTGCAATAACACTTGAAATCTTTTTTACATTGCAATGTTAAACCTTCTGGATAACGCAGAGATGAGCCTGAAGTGATGGGGTTTTCATAAGCAAAAGTTGCAACTATTGCAAAATCAGAATGGAGCCCAATGGCATTATTGAAATGTTTGTATCTTTCTCGTGGTGAAAATTCATTGTTAGTGTCTTTCATGTTTGACAGAATTGCATTTTTCTGAAGGAAAAATATTCCACTGGGAAATTCTAGTGCTAATATGGGTGTCAGTAGCAGGCTGCCTATTTTTTTATTTTTATTTTTATTCTCAAAGAATTCCCACTGTGGTTCTGAAGTCAGTGGATATTTCTTCTGAAAATAGGGCTCTGGAGAGAGATATTTTTCAAACCAAATCCCCCTCCCCCAAGTGGCAGTAGGATCTAGCTCAGTGGATTCATTATGTACTGTTAAGCAGCTGCCACGTTTCACTCCAGCAACAGTTGTACTTCATTTGTGAGCAAAATGATTCATATGTGAATATGGCAAAAGTGCTGCAGCTCGTGGTGAATTTGCACTGAGGAGCAGCTCGTGGGTGAGGATTGGGTAAAAACAGATGCTGAAGTAGGACTTTGTTACTTGCCCGATAGTTTTTACAGTCATAAAAGTTTATGTTTTAGAAGGGCAGGTCCTGCCAGAAATAGGAGTGCATAAACACAAAGCAAAGGAGCTTGTTTATGACTAATATTAATCATAGTTTCCCTGCACCTTGTGTAAGAGAAGCAAATAAATGGTAACACTTGACCTATATACAAAATTATGAATGAGGAAATGAAATGGATTGATAGTATTCTTACATTAGTCCCATAATGCAAAAACAGTGGGATGCCCAATCACTGCAGCAAATGTGACAATGATTGAAGGATGATTCCTCTTTTACACAAAACCTATTTGTGTTCACTACCCTGGAAAATTTCCCAGCCTGTTTCTTTTATTTACCACGGTGTAAATTAGGAGCCTTTCTGCTAAAAAGAGTGTGATCTTCACGGGGGTAAGAGCAGCAGAAGTAAGAAATTAAGGCATATGTCTGAAATGTTGCAAAAATAACAGTCTTAATACTTCAGTGCAGAAGCTCTGTGGGTGGAGTGAGGAGAGTTCCCTTTCTTAAGGCCAAGGCTTCCACTAGCACTTGGGCAAAGTCATGCAGTTCCTCCCCAGACATCCTTGGAAGATGATGCAAAACGTGCTGCTTCAGACATGCTGCTGGCTACTGGGCTGGTTTTAATTGGCTTAAAGTTAATTTTCTTTACAGTGGCTGGTGTGGGGCTGTAGTTTGGATTTGTGCTGAAACCAGTGCTGATAACAGAGAGATGTTTTTGTTCTTGTTTGGCAGTGCTTGCACACATCAAGGCCTTTTCTGCTCCTCACCCCAGCCAGCAGCGAGCAGTGCACAAGGAGCTGGGAGGGGACAGAGCCAGGACAGCTGACCCCCAGTGACCAAAGGGACATCCCACACCACAGGGCATCGTGTTCAGCAGATAAAGCTGGGGGAAGAAGGAGGAAGGGGGGGATGTTTGGAGTTACTGATTTCCCCAGTAACTGCTATGTGTGATGGAGCCTCTCTTTCCAGGAGATGGCTGAACACCTGCCTGCCCATGGGAAGCAGGAACTAATTCCTTGTTTTGCTTTCCTTGTGCACATGGCTTTTGCTCTACCTTTTGAGGTGTCTTGTTCTCAACCAATGAGTTCTTTGACTTTCACTCTTCCAGTTCTCTTCCTGACCTGATGGTGGGGGAGTGAGTGAGCTGACAGCTGCAGTTAGACCATCACATCCATCCAGAACTACAGTCTACCCTCAGGAAAGCCAGGCAAAGAAGAGATATAAGTGTTTAGTTTAAAATCTGTTTTAAAGGAGCCTCTGTGTTGTGCAAAATTTTTTGGAATATTTTCATCCCAGGGTAGAGAGGAATAAAGATTCACTAAATTCTAAAAATCTGTGGTGTCATCTGAGACCTCACAAGCCATGTGGGCTTCACAGAAAACCAGGGTTGAACAGCACTTGTTGGTATTTGCCCCCTGGTGCCAGTACCCAGTGAAAGAGGAAGTTGTTAGTCCTTTTAATTGGGCTTTACCAGCCCTGGGGTGGTGCCTTACAGCACAGAAGCAGTTTTGATTTTTCAGTGATCCTTCAGCATCCTTTCTTCATGAGTAAATTCATCTATCCTTAGATGGATTCATGTCCCTGTGCTGCAAAAGCAACCTTTAACTCAGGGGAATTGTTGGCACTTGCCACAGTCTCACAGGGTACCACTGGGAGAAAACACCCCTGCTTTCCCAATGCACAAGCCCTGTGCACTTTACTCAAATCCTTCTGGGAGTTTTTTTTTGTTTGTTTGTTTTTGGGTTTTTGATTTGTTTTTTTTTTTTCCTTGCAGGTTTGCACAGATACTTAGGGTAGCAAATAATCCCAAGGCTCATTGCTGCCTTAAATAAATCCCTCAGCCTTCTGGGTTTCCTTCTCTGGAGCCACTGCAAAAATGGACACATCAATACAGCCTTCTGCAGAAAAGCTGACAATCTCAAAATGGGCTCACGCTGCAATAACTGAAATCTCCTGCCAGGTTGGTGATGGGGCTTTCTAATCAACTTTGCAATGAATATTTCTTAAATCATGTTAATCCACCATTTAAGCAGAGATATCAGTTCCAGACAATGAATCCCCGTGGCTGGAGGGGATCTACCTGCCGTTTCCCCTGAGAGGAGGCGATGAGCAGCGCGCCTGCTGTCACCGGAGCCAGCAGCGATGGCATTCATCACCTCGCAGCTCCCTCGCTGCAATGAAGGAAATCTTTGCTCCCTGCTTCTGCTGCAATCAGCTTTTATTTATGTAGTGGTTATGGAAAACAGCTCTTAAAGGAAAACTGCACCTGTTTTGCCCTTGGAGGCAGATTTTGCTCTAATTTACATGGATGCATTTCCTATTAGAGTTTGCTAAATGCTAGGGTCTCGGGAGGAAATGAAAGCCCTTAAATACGAGCAGGCAGAGTGCAGTACCCAGCTTTCAGACCCACAGAGCTGTAGTAAACACTGATGAAGAAGATGAACTGTCTTTTTCATGAGCACTTTTATGTTCTCATCTCCCATAGCTCCTAGGAACCAGCTGCTATGTGAACTGTTGACATCCCTGCTCAAAGAGACTGCAGACCAAACAGAAAGTCTTGTTCCGGGGAAAATTCCTGAGCCCAGGTGATTGTAGGATTACTTTGGATAAGTAAAGAACTATGGATTGATACGTTTTTCTGTTAATCCCCGAGGTGAACTTCATGAACATTCATTGCAGAGTAACTTTTCATGAACAAGCTGTGGTAACTTGAGAAAGAGAGGGTAATTTCTTGGGTCTTTGAGTCCCACTCCAGCTCAAAGCAGGTTGACTTCTGAGTTAGGTGTTGCTGCTTATGTCCTTGTCCACATGAATATCTCCAATATCTCTCTGGGCTCCTGCACCTGGGCTTAGCCACTCTGAAGATCTTTTTTGTCTCCAGCCACGTGTAATTTTCCTTGCTGCTCCTTGTGCCTGTTGCCTCTGCCCATCTGCTGTGCACCTTCAAGAACAGCCTGTCTCCACCTGCTCTGGAACTTTTTGGATAGTGGGAGAGTGTAATTACGTGTCCCTCCTGCCTGAGCAGCCAAACTCTCTGCTCTCTTCTCTCACATTGTGTGCTCCAGCCCCCTGACCATCCTGGTGGGTTTCTGCTGGACTTGCTGCACTTTCAGTGCCTCTCTTACACTGGGCAGCCCCAAAAGGAGTATAGCACTGCAGATATCATCCCAAAAGTACTGTGCAAAAGGGAAGGGTCTCCTGCCTTGACCCACTGTGCTGCAACTCGTACAGCCCAGGGGGCTGTTGGTTTGCTTTACTGCAAGGTTGCATCCTTGTCTCTTGTTCAGGTGGCAAGAGACTGAAGAGACTGAAGATTCCAGGACTTTTATTCAAACACATGTTTGCAGGCTGTAGGAATACACTTGGGATTGCTGCCAGGGAATGTGTCCCTGA
Organism: Urocynchramus pylzowi; assembly: GCA_013397555.1. NCBI lineage: Eukaryota > Metazoa > Chordata > Aves > Passeriformes > Fringillidae > Urocynchramus > Urocynchramus pylzowi. The sequence goes on from VZRH01004320.1 coordinate 938,187, forward strand.
GAACGTGCTGCCCACATTCCCTTAAATTTTGGGCCTCTTTAGGCTGTCTCAGTTTAGTCTCCCAAAAATAAATGTTTCCACATTTTTGCTAGATACTCTTTAATCATTTGGCTTTGGGCTTTAGCATAATGGAGGTCAGTCCCTTCCTAAATAAAAGGATAAGTTCTACTTCCTCAGGCAGCCCTGGAGGAAATGAGCTGCCCAAGTGAACTGATGTGGAATTTAAGTAAGAGCCCAGCAAAAATGCTAACCGGCATTGGCCTAAAAATATCTGCTGATTTTACTGCTGCAGAAAGAATGACACGCACCTCTGATAACTTGTCTTGTGGTGAGTCCTGCCAGGCTGTGCCTGGATCCTGAATGATTACTGCATTTCCTGGTGGTTTGAGGAGGAGAAAAACAGATGAGAGGTGCAAACAAACCTGTTTTCCTCTGAGAATAACTGCAGCTGAAGCCGTAGTTGGCCACAGGATGCTGTCCACAAACGTAGGTCGACAGACAATTCATTGTGCATGGCTAACAGAAGTGTGTGGGTGTGCATATCTATATATATGTGTGTCTTCATGCTGTGATAGCTGCATGCATGAAACTATTACACCCAAGCCAGATTGGTTGTTGAACTTCAGCTTGGTTACGTTTACCCAAGGCGTGGCAAAAGCTTCCCTATAAAGGAGAGCAGGGATTGGGCCAGCCTGTGTCTCTCTGTTGGTGTTGGCTGGAGTTCTGCTGGAGGCACTGCAGGTAAAAAACATCCCTTTGCTGTTTTATTTAGCACAAGATGAAGCAGGTGAAATACAAGTAATAGGGCTGAAAAAGCACCACAGATACATTGAGAGGGATTTGCCTTGGAGAGACAGAATAAATTAGAGTCCCTATCCTTAATGTTACCTGCAGGGAAAGAAAAGATGAATTTGCCATCCTAGAAGGAGCCTCCTTTGTAAAACGGTAAGTTGTCAGAAGTAATTGGATCAAGTGGGAGTAGAGATTCCAAGATGAGGAGGATGCTAGAGTTACTGTAGGCTGATGTTAAATGAGGTAGAAAAAAGGTATCTGGAACTGTCCTATGCTGTGTATGCAAAATGAGAAGAAAATTGACTTAATAAATAGCCAGAAGGGAGCACTTCACAGCCTGTTTGGAGCAGAAGGTCGTGCAAGATGCCACTGGGAAAGTAATCTCCTGGAGGGTTGCCAGAGTGCCTGGCTTTGGTTTTGATTTTCTGTGGTACAATTAGCTTTTGCACATGGTGTGTACAAGGAGCTGCTGTCCATCTGGGGTTTGGGATGCCCTCATTCTGGTCCCTGCACTGCATCCTCAGCTTGCTGTCTCTGCAGGAGGCTGCTGCCTCTCATTTGTTTCTTCCTCTGAATGCTAGGAGGGATAATAAACTCACACTTTCCTTCATTATAAGATAATTCTGGAACTGAGTCCCTGACATTTTTACAATGCTTCAAGTACATGAATGACGGGATCTTAGAGGAAAGAGTGCTGGCATTACTGTAGCATATATTGAAAATTATGGGGAGATGAAATGTAGCTTGGAGTGTTTGAGAAGAAACAGGGGGGGAAAGGGCTGCTGGCTTTTCAGCTCTTCTGGTACTCTTTGTTGTGTTTGAGAAAATTAGTTGCTCTTTCTGAAGTACAGAAATTCAGCTAAGCCAACATATAATGGAAATGTTTTGAGAAAATCAGTGGAGAGGAGAAGGTTCAGCTATGAAGTACACATGGTTTCTAATTGCCTAGTTCTACTTTCTACTCCGTGAAAAATACTAAAGCCATTGAAGGAGATGATGTCTGTACTGTGACATAAATCTTTATGCAAAGTGTAATTAGATGTCAGTAGCTTTTGCCACCATTGAGTACCTGATTATAGTTGTGGCTTGACATCTTTCCTGAATGAGAGCTGGAGGGAGACAGGACACACCTTCACTGCTGCCTTTTAAGCTGTTCAGTGCAGAGAATGGTGGCTGCTTGGGGTTCCCCCATGGATTTCTGCAGGAGTCACCAACCTTTTTGCCCTCCTATGTTCAGAGACTCCTCTTTCCTTCCCATCCCTTCCAGCTGCATCACTTGATCTCTTTATATCCTTCTCTCTGTAATATCTGATCTCTGCTTACCTTCTCTCCCTCCTTCTGTGCTTTCTCAGGGACAGACAACACGGATGTCCCTCAGCTGAGAAGGAAGAGGAATCAAAAAAGAGCAGCAAAGTTGGGTGTGATTCCCTTCTCCTTTTCAGATAAGTAAGTGTGTTGAAGGAGATCCCAGGACTAAGCAAATGTTTGTTTAGCCCCTCCTGAATGTTTACCCCATTCTGAATAATAATTTATTTCCTTAGTTAAGTGGCAGTCTCTTTGTTTTCTTTAGAGTTTGACAATATGTCTGCACCAGATTTTGTGAGGGTTTGAAATCCCTCCCTCTCTCCTTGCATCTTGTGGCAGGCAGCAGTCCAAGGGCAACATCTCCGATATCCATTCCATTTTAACTCTGTCCCTTGAAAGCCTTTCTGGCTCTGGAGCTCAGTAACAGTAAGAAGCTCCCCAACCAAGCAGGCAATATTCAGCTTTAACAACTTGTGTGATCTTTGCTGTTACTGATGGACCCGTGAGAGCCATGTGGGAGAGCTGTGGCCAGGATTCAGGATGCTGCTCCAAAAGAGGTGACCGTCAAAGCATGTTGGAGCAGCCAGGGCACTGCTAGCCAGACCCCATGGAGTGCCTGCAGAGGGGCATGGGTGGGTGTACAACTCATGTGTCTGTGCTGATGAAGATATTCCTGCAAGGGAAGAGTAGTTAAGTGTGTTCTTTTCCTCAGTCTGGTTGCTAATTTAATCCCAATGTGTTAAACAACGTAATTAAACACACACACACACATGCTAAAAACTCTTGTTCTCTGTCAGAAGAGAGGGAACGCGTGTCAGACCCAGCCTTCAAGCTCTGTTAATTTTAATTTGAGCTTTGGAATTAGTAATCAGTTTTGCTGGAACACTGTTTCAAGAAATAGATCTTAGCATGCACGGAGCCTGGGCACAGTTTCAAATGAGTATTTGTTAAGAAGCCATTCCCTTGTCGTGTTATGGTACATTACATAAGATTTATTTCCATTGTATTAAAAAATGCAAAGCCCAGGGGAATGCTCTCTCTTCTTGTTGGCCGAGGGTGGTTTTGGATTTTTTTGTGGGGCTTTTAATTAAAACAATGAGATGCAAAACCACTTATTTGTTTAGGCTGTTGTTACCATGCCAGGAGGCTAAGTGACTTGAAGCACTGAGAAAGGTGATGAGACTAAGTAAAAAGGATTTAGGGAGGGGAGTGGGGGGCTGTACCACACCTTCATTGCAGCTGAACTGTGGTTTTTACATGTGGGAAGAATTCACAATACAAACCTGAGGCTTTGCTCTTACTGGAGCCATCTGCTCTATTTGTGCAGCACCAGGGACATCTCAGATTGACAGATAAGTTTGTTTGGTAAAAAAGAGCCCTTTCATAAAAAAAGAAAAAATCAAACAACAACAACAAAAAATCAAATAAGCAAACAAAACCAACCAACCAAAAGAGCTCTGGCATCCAGTGTCTGGAAAGTGAAAAATAGGTGACTTGAAGGTAGAAATTAGCACAGCAAAGTTAATTAACTGGAGGTGAGGCTTGCCCAGGGCATGTGGTAGATTTTCCAGTGCTAATTTATGGAAGCCAGAAGCTGGGTTAGGAATCCCTGGATCAAGTGTGGTGGCATCCATAAAGCAAGATGCCAAAGGAGGATCACAGGGATTCTGCCTTTAAAAGACTGCTGATGAGGGGCTTCTCTTTTCACAGGGAAAGAGGCAAAAGAGGAAATATAGCTCAGGATAGTTAATATTTTGATTTTGTGAAGGCAAATGGGAATGAAGGATGAAAACCAGTGTGGACCCTGAGTCATGTGTTTATCCAGCAACATGTAATTCTGTGTTACAATAGGAGCTGAGGAAACCAGGAGGCAAGGCAGGCTGTACAACCTTCCTGCTACTTCTCTGAGCCCTGAAACCACAGCAGAACCACTCAGCTGAAGGGACATCCCCAGGAGTTGGTGCCCAGGTGTGTGTCTCTGTACATCCATGTGGCTCTGGGGAGCACACCTCAAAATGTGTGCTCTGGTTGGACAGAACAAATTGCTTTCTTTATGCTCCAGTGCCACTGGCCCCTCCAAATGTGCAGTTTTTCCTCTTTCTTGTGTCCTTCTCCCACTCCTGTACTAAAATTTCTCCCATCCCACAGTCCAGTGTCTCCACGGAAGATGAACTACCTCCTTTTGGAACAAAAGTAGATGTTTGATGGCAGGATTCCTGCTGTGCTTTTTGATGCCTGTAAAGGGACAAAGCCCTCAACAGGAGATTTTGGCTCCTGCACCCATCCCTATCTGTGCCAGCAGGTGTATTAGCAGGTCTGTTCAGTCCAGGGTTTCAGTGCACATATTAAATGTTCATTTTCCTAATTGAAGTGCCCCTTTCTGTTAGACACATTAACAGAGAGGAGTTCAACCATGCTTCAGACTGGAATACCTGGAGATGCCATGCAGTGACTGCCCAGTTTAAACAGCAGCTTGAAATCCTGTGCTCTGGGCACAGCTGTGATACCTGACCCAAAGAGTCCTGGCTGCCTGTGGGCATCGTCCCTGCTCACACTCACACTCCCCTGCATGTGCAGCTCCTCTTCCATCCCCTGTGCTGGCTTATATTGCAGCTGTACCTCAGTGCTCACACAGCAGCTCACTAACAGCTTTGCTCTCTGTCCTCAGGGAAGACTCCAAATTGAATTTGTAGCACTGACAGCACTGGTTTAAGATAAACCAGTCGGGATTTGACGACTGCTCTTTCCCCATGCATTTCCAGCTAATAAGGATTTTGTCACTGTGGCTGCCCTCAGATTTGCAAGCTGCTGCTCTACAGTCCTCCTGGTGGGAGGGGGAGGTGTAATCCCACACACTCCTGATGCACCACTTTCCATCGGGAAACTAATGGCAGTCCCTGTCTACCCCTCACAGGAAAGGGGCACGATGCTCGCCCCCAGCTCCGCTCCGATGCCAGAGCAGGGCTGGCGAACCACAGGAGCAACAGGAAGCCTCCAGAACCTGAAGAAATTTAACAGCCAGGACTTCAGAGACCTGCGAGCCTTGTGCCTGAGCCAAGGGCTGCTCTTTGAGGATGCCACCTTCCCCGCTCACATCAGCTCCGTCGGTCCCAGCCTGCTCCCGGAGGAGAAGCTCCGGCACGTCCAATGGAAGAGGCCAACGGTGAGTTCCACCAGCCGGGGAGCTTTGTAGCACTGCTGCTGATTGGGACCACTGCTGGCCAGAGGCTAAAGGCCTGCATGCTGGGTGGGAGGTCTGCCTTGGGCAGGAAAGCAGACCTCAAGGGGAACGCTGGAAGCACAGTTGTAAGGAAGGATCCCTGCTGTGGGATGTGTGGAGGGAAGATAACCTGTGAGAAACGATTGCTTACTTTTAAAAATTTTAAAGGTTTATTACACATGAACAAAAATTACAAGAAAAGGACTAAATAAGGAAAAATTACAGCACTGGGAGTCCCCATGACTATCAGCCATGTGCTCGTCTACAAAATGGATGCTTTGCCTTTTTATACCTTTAGCCCCTCCCAAAGTTTTGTCAGGGAACTGCTTCTCTGCCATCCATTGGTGGAGATTACTTTCTTATATCTTGATTGAAGGTCAGGTGTTGTTACACTGAGCCAGCCCTCTGTAAATGCCCTGACTACTGAGGCTGTTACAAGGGGGACAGGGAAGAGGGCTATGGGGAGACATACCACAATAACATCAGCATGCATTTTAACATCTACATAGTATCTGTCTCTCAATTGTGAGAGCCAACTATTGTATTGTTCATCTATAACATAACCTCTGCAACATTAATGATTTAATTAGGTACATTTTTGTATAAGTTTTCTTCCACCTGACTAGAACTACTGACTAGAACTACTGTTCCCACTTTGATCTGCTTCTAGAGGACTTTGTGCAAGCCTGAAAAGTTGTTAAATTCTATTGAAGATCTCTGATTTCTGTAATCCAGGCAACTGAGTCAGCAATACCTATTTTAGAGTAATTGGGGCAAGGCAGGAGATGAAGCACGTTTGTGTGCTGATTCCCAGTTGCAATTTAATAGGCAGTTATCATCTGGCATATGGAAGTTTAGAATGGGAGGTGGAATCACACTCTCAGCTCTTTTATCCTAGGACCTAATTTAGGAAATCTTCCTGTGGTCCAACTGCTCTGTAGAGCACTGCTGTGTGCCATTTGCTGCTGGTGCAGCTCCTGCATTAGCCACTTGCTAACCCTTTTTCTGGGTTTTGCTGAGCACACCGCTAGTGCCTGGGGCCTTTGGCTTCCCTGGGCTGGGAGAATGCCTCAAGGTGTAGAGACAGAGACTGTGAGACTGTAAAGAGACAGCATGAAACAACAAGAAAATATTTATTTGGATGGCAGATGCGCTAGGGCAGTGAGGGTGTGCTGGAGCTTGGCAGCGTGGTGGCCTTGGCACAGCAGCAGCAGAGGATGCAGCCAGCGTGGATGTTGAAACTCATGGATCCCAGAAGGGAAGCAGAGTAGCCAGGACAGCCTGAAGAGCTGCTAAATGTGGATGCCCACATGGAAAGTCAGGAAACACAGCAAATGGACTGGAAGGTGTGGAGGTGCTGGGTGCAGGTATTTGGGTGTCCTCTGTGGAGGTGCCATGAAGAGATCACTCTCTTCTGCAGAAGCTGCTCCTACCACAGGCTGCATGTCTGGGCTTCTCCTTAGGCAGTTTTCCTTCAAAATCTGTGTCTGGTGAGAGTGCAGCTGATGCTGAGTTTTTTACACCAGCACTCTGCTTATGGGTTCACAGCAGGTGGGAATAATCTCTCTTGAAAGTTGGCTGTATTAGGAAAGTAAGTAAAAATGCAAAGGAGAAGAGTTAGTTGCCTCTGTTTCCAGTCTGAGAGAAAAAATAGGATAACTAAGCATTAGACTTACAAAAGACAAACACAGATATTAGAAAGGACTCTCCAGGGGCATTTTAAAGATGAATAAACTGGAATAAAATGTTATGATACAGTTCTCCTAAGTACTAACACCCCAGTGCTTTTGCAGCAGAGAAGTGTAGGATGACAAAAGCATACAAAGTGACTTAGAAACCCAAATACCACTGATTTTGAGGCACTGTGCTGTGGGATGAACATCTATCCCACTCTAATATCCTGAGAGTTATTTCATGTGCAAAGGGACTGACGTACCTTGCCAAAAGCAGAATCTGCTGTTGCTACTGCTTGAAGTTTGTCAGGTGAGGCAGGTATTGGAGAATTCCCTTCTATTTTGCTGAATCCATGAATACTAAAGTTGTGAATAAAAGTTTTTGTGCAATTGGTTTCAAAAATTTACATACGTCCTCTCCACTCCAGCATTTCCCTTTTGAAGAATTTTTTTACAGCAGCCAACAATTTTCCAGAGTGTTTTTTCAGGAAGGAGCAGGATCAAAATCCTTGGCTCTGCCAGAGCTCTCCTTCAAAAAATTAAACCATATGCTCATGGCCCAGGGTTCATGACGTGAACATTGAAAAGCCTTTTGTTCTTTCATAGAGGCTAACCAGCATCACCAGCTGCCCTTCTATGACAAGGGACAAAAATTGAGACTGCCAACTCAACTGGGTCGTCTGGAACAGAAACTCAGGATTCCAGTGCTGAAGAAGATCCCATTTTTTTTTTCCTCAAAAATTTTGACCAAAATTTTCACCTGCAGATGTCTCCCAGCCATGCAAGACAAGATGCTTGTCTGGCTTTGCCTTGCCAGACAAGATGCAAGACAAAGGGCTGAGGAAAGCAACCAGAAATTCTCAAATGTCACCACAACAGCCATGCTGTGTCATGGTGACATCAAAGCGTGGCCTCACTCTCCTGACAGAATGAAGCAGGGGTAGAAGATGTTGCCAAATCACAGTGTGTCCTTTTCCTTTATAGAACTGCAGATGTTTTGAGTGAGGGGTCAGGAAGGGAATAAAACTGTGTTTGCATTTTATAAGTCCTGAAATGCTGTGTCCAGTTGCCTCTGGGAGTTGGTCTCCCAGGAGGAAGAGGGAGGTATCAGGAGGTATCAGGTTGGGCACCTTTGAGCCATGCAGAAATGTTTGTACAATCTTTGTTCCTAGGCCATGGCAGTGCTAACTCTAAGGATATGTGATCCCAGGTGTTTAAGCTACCTAAACAACTCAGCCAAGAGACACCTGTAATTTCCCCAAGAGAGACTGTTTCCTACCTGAATACATTTCCCAGAGATTCACTGCAGTTGTATCCTGCCGACAAATCATGGCCAATTTAACCTATATCTGTATTTTTGTCAGCCTCCACCATTAGCTCCCTCTGACATTAAAATAAATTTGTCTGGAATTGTACCTGTGACTGGCATCTTGGTCCTAATAATCTCTTAGTCTCCATTTACTGTCGTGCAGTATCTGGTTATTTAAGTGGTAGATAGCAATTATAACTGCTGTCTTTGTTCCAGATCCAACTGAGCAGTTGAGCAACATGCTGCTTCTATTTTACCTTGTACATTGTCAAGAGAATTGCCAATTATGCTCAGAGTTTGGAGTCTTCATATCTGAGGGTAATGTATTAAGTGGAGAGAAAACAGCTTGATTTCAGACAGAAACAGTCAGCAGTGACAGTCAGAAACAACTTTTTGACTTGTAAACTCATCTTGTTTAATAGGCATGTGCCTGAAAAGGGAGGGAAGGTGGATCAGGAGCACCAAGACAACATTTAAAATGTCACTTTTCCCAACTCTGCAATAGTTACAGTTTCCCATCAGACGGGGACTGCTTCAGGCTGTGTTTGCATCCCCAGGACCTCAATCTACGCCCCTTGAAATGTGAAATCTGTAACAGAGGTTTTGTATGTGGTATTTCAAGCACTGCTAGAGGTCAGACTGAAGGTACCAAATACAGCAGGACCTCACAATTAACTATTCCTTTGGCTCACCAACAGTTTTGAGAAATGGAAAAGAAGTTCTGTTTTGGACTGAATCAAGTATTTTCTATAGCTAGGCTTTTCTAAAGATCAATCAAAGGGAAATTCTCCATGAAGAATTACGTCCGATTTTAAAAACTGAGATGCTCCTTTTAAAATGTTCAGAACAATTCTTTTTCATTGTTTGCTGCTTTTCCTTCACACAAGCTATTGCTTGGAACCAAGGAAGCCATGAAATGATTAACTGTTGCAGAATATGCATTTTTATTCAATTAATGTTCGGGCTAAAGCTTTCTCTCTGTTCTGATCATAGTGCACGATACTGTGCAGATGCAAAAAGAAATTAAAGAAGTATGGTCCAGATGATGTGAATTGTGGTGATGCTAAATGTGGAATGCTTTACTTCTGCTAACATTGGTTATATTTTCAGATATGGTATGTGTGAGGGCAGAGAGCTTACCACCTGTGCAGCAGTGCCTTAGCCCTGTGCCAGGGCTCAGTGTGGTGCCCATTGTAAATGTGAAGGATATTCCATGACCTTCAGTGCTTATGCTTTAAAAGAGGGCTAAAATGGACACGGGGTGAAGTTGATTAAGGCTTTTCTGAAGGGTCTTCAAGGCTGCAGACTACTGCTCCTGCCCTGCTCACCCTTGGTTTCTTGGGGACCCTGTAGCTCCCTTATGGAATGAGGGGATGCTGAGCAGGAGCTGGCATAAGAAGATCTGTCCTCTGATTAGCATAGACAGTTGTGTGTGGGAGCAGCTGGAAGAAAAGCTGCAAGGTGGCCAGTGGAAGTTTGAGGATCAGCATGGGAGGAATCCCTGAGTGCCTCTGATGTGACTTGTAGGGATGTGCCTGGTGAAAGGATTGCCTGAAAGAGCTGACAGGGGCTTTGTCTGTGTCATCAGTCTGTTCAGAGCATCAGGGCACGGACTCCTTGGGTGCTTGTCTCAGGTGTCTGGGGTCAGGTTGATGCCTCAGGTTTTAGCTTTTGTATTTTTCAGATTCTGTACTGCTTTAGTGTGTGGTTCTGAGCTTCATATTGAGGGATAGTAAGCTCTCTTCACAGAGTAGGTAGACAAAACAATTCCTTCTCTAGCTGGGGACCAAAGACAATGATCCAGATTTCAGGCCCAAGAGCATAAACAATGGCAGAATGAAGAGAGAAAAACAAGAAGGATGGGAGTTCATAAGCTAAAGCTATAACTGGACAATTAACTCCAATATGCAAATAGATCAGAACTTATAAAAGTGAGAGACCTCATGACCAGTCATCCATTTTGTGCCATTTTGGGTTCATCTTGAGTGTAGCCCTGGCTGGGCTCTTGTGCTGCCCAAGGTGTATCCATTGAGGCCTTTTGATAAATACCTACTTTATTCTTTAACTCTGTCTAGCCTCTGTTCTAGGTCAGCCTCCACACGGCATGAAGGTGATGAGAAAGGTAGTGTCCAGAAAATTCCTTGGGTAGAAGGTGCAGAAAGAGGCAGTGTGAACTCAGGCAAGGGATATGCCTTGTTCTCATAGCAGAGCCCTGAACTACTGCACTCAGCACCTAAAAAACATTGGAGAAAATTATACTCATTGAGCCAATGCTGGTTAGCTGGGAAAAGTGATCCACCATTTACTCACTTTGTAAAAGGGCTTGTTCGTGGTTTTAATTCCCTTCCTCTGTCCCTTCCCAAAGAAAACATAGCCACCTTTAAGGAGCAGAGTATCTGCATTATTGTCCTGCATAGCTTTTGGTGATTATTTGTTCCTTGGCCTGTTATTTATTTCCCAGAAATTTCCAAGAATTAGCATCAGTATTAAGGAATTTTGAATCCAGCAACTGACTTTAAAAATGGACCCTTTAAAAAAATAATTTTGAAGTTAGCATCTTTCTAGGCAGATAAACCAAGCTGGATTTCCTACTCCATCAGCCTTGGCCTGTCTGTAGCTGGAGGGGACTAAAAAACAGATTTCATTCAGGCAAGAATTTAGACAACAATTTGAAGTTAACCCAAAAACTTGTCTCTAATAGAAGAGGGGGAAAATAAAGAAACACCTGGCAAAAACAAAAAGAAGAGGAAAAAGAAATGCAGGTTGGCTTTAATGAGGGAAGTTAGGGGAATTGTGTGGCAGTGAGGGACGGTGGTGTCCTGCAGGTCTGTCACTTTGGGGCCAGCAGTCCCTGCCATGAGCCAAAGCTGCTCGCCAGCTGTTTGTAGTGGAGCTCAGAGCTTCAGTCTTTCCCAGGGGCCTGGAGGCTCTTGGATGCTGTTCAGTGTTTCTCCATGATGAAAATCAAAATCACTCCACCCTGTCCTTGCTGAGGCTGTGTGTGCAATTGGGGAATTGAACGGGAGCAGCATCCCAGGCTCAGCCCTTGCCGACTCAGCTGATCGCACCTGGCCTCGACTTGGAGTTCATCCCTGTGGGCTGGGGAAGCTGCAGTGCATCACCAGCCTTTGCATCTGTCCTTCTGGAAGATGGAAAATGTTTATTTGCATAGTATTTCCTGACTCCATTGATCTTTGGGGAGAGCTGATTGTGAGGGGGAACTTGTGGATCCTAGGTGGATTGGAAAGCAGCGCTGCTGTGATGGTCTGCTGACTGCTCTGCTTCCATGTTCCTCAGGCTGGGGAGTCTCAGGCAGGAAGGACTATGTGGCTGTGTTGGCTGGAGGGTAGTTGGTAACACTGCGGCACTTCAGCTTTTACTGTATGATCCCAAGGGCAGGTTCCAAGACCTCAAAGGAAGCTGCCTCACAAAGGCTCCAGGTACACAGGTCTACTTCCCTTGTTCACCTCCTTTGTCTTTGCCTCCTTTGTTTTAGCAGTGAGCCACACAAAGCAAACAGGTTTCAGGTAAAACCCGAGCTGGTTTCTGTTTTTGATACCAGTCCATCCTCCAGCAGGACTTAGCTTTCACATTTGTGGGCTCCATGCCTGTGTGGAGTCTGGTGAATTCATTCTTCCAAAGCAAAAGGGATCTGGAGCAGAGCATGGCTTTCATAAGCAACCAATGCATTTGTACTGAAATCAGGCAATTAAGAATTGAGTTATTCTGCTGTAAAACAGGGAACTGAGTTCTGTCAGTGCAAGCAGACCCCTTGAGAGTAGTCTGATTTTTCATATTAATTTTGGCTTGCTCAGTTATCCTCTCCCTCTCCAATCTGTCAGAGACAAGTCGTTGCATGTCAGATCTTTGGTGTAGCCCAGCACAGCTTATATGGTGTGGGTTGGAAAAGACCTTCAAAATGATAGAGATCAACCATTAACCCAGCACTGCCAAGCCACCATGTCCCCCAGTACCACATCTACATGTTTTTTAAATACCTCCGAGGAGGTGGCCTCTGCGGGCAGCCTGTTCCAATGCTTGGCCACCCTTTCAGTGAATGAATTTTTCCTAATATCCAACATAAACCTGCCCTGGCACAACCTGAAGCCATCTCCTCTTGTTCTGTCACTTGTTACCTGGGAGAAGAGGCTCTGTAGCTCCTACCTGGCTACCACCTCCTTTCAGTCAAATGTGGAGTCAACCCCCCTGAGCCTCCTTTTCTTCAGGCTAAAAAACCCAGCTCCCTCATCTGCTTCTCATAAGACTTGTGCTCCAGACCCTCCACTAACTTTGTCCTTTGTTCTGCCCTCCCTCATTATCCCAACTGTCTTATTTCTGTGGAGGTTTCCTGTGGTTATGGGATGTATGACAGTGGTGTGACTGACCCCACCTCAGCACGCTGCTGGGCAGGGCCTGCAGCCCAGGGAACTGTGGTACCATGTTTATTTCTTAATCTCCAGCAACACTATTACAGGCACAGCAGTGCTGCTGAATTAACATTTGTCCAGCTGAGAACAGTTTGGCTTTCAATAAATAGCAGCCTTTTTATTTGGAGCAATTTGTGTGTGTTGAACAAGGAGCACCATTACTCATGATGGCAGGATGTGTAAGGATGGTGGAGCTGCAGCTGGGGAGAGGGGAACCCAAGTGTAGCTGAAGGGAAGGATGTGGACCTGTGGCAGGAACAGAAACAGGGCTGGGATTTTATTTTAGGGTTAAGGTGAACTCACCAAGAGGTGGCTCTGCAAACAGTCAGCTCCAGCCTCTTAACCCTCAGTGGCCTTGTGCCTGCATTCAGGATCATGCTGGGCCAGTGAAGAAATGTGTGGGAAAATGTGAAGAAAATGTGTGGCCAGCACCCAACCAGAGCAGCCTGCAGCCAGACTGGCTTGCACTGCCTAGGAAATCCCACCTCAGGCTTCCAATTTTTCACGGAACTCTTTGACTGTTCTTTGCATGTCTGCATGTGGTCTACATCTACACTACTCACCTCCAGCTCCTTCTGGGGACTTGTTCTTCCCTAAAGTTTTCAAGCAATTATAAAAAGAGATTTAGAGCTAAATGCATGTACAGGACACTTTCCTTCCACCTCTCAGATTAATTCTCTATCTTGCCCTTTAGATGAACAGTACTTCAGTGGTAAGACCATGCTCTAGAGGATGAACTGGTTTGAACTTGAACTTCTCTTTCTTTTTGAATACATAATGAAGTCTTCAGTGGGCCAGGGAAAGCGAGTGATGAGAGCTTTGTCCTGGGGGGATGAGTTCAGGCAGAGTGTTTGACTTGCAGCCCATATGGTTGCCTTCACTGCTGGGCTCATAGATACTCTGAGAAGAGACCACGTGCCTCCCTGAGCTCCCTCTTCTTTCTCCTTCCAGCTAAAACTGAAAAGTCTTGGTGAAAATGCCACAAAGCCTCATCATTTCTCAGTGAAACAGGGCACTGCTTCTGGACAGACATATAGTTAAAGCTGTGGTTCCTCTCTTTGTCATGCAATTTGAGCAGTAGGAAATAGTGAGGCTTGCAAATTTTGTGTAGTGGTAACTAGGTGTTTAGCTGTGCTTTGCATAATGGACAATGTGGTGGTTTGTGACTGCTGTATTCATGCCTTTGAAGGAAGAAGAGCTAATTGGAGACTTCCTTTCCTTCCGGTTGAAAAGGTCCAGATTTCCAGAGCACTGCACCCATCACAATTATGTCCTCTCTGTGCTCTGCCAGAAGCCCTCTGTGGGTCCAGACAGCTGCTGAGCAGCCCCTTCCCCTGGCTAGTGGAAACAGCACACTCAGTTTTGTGTCTCAGTTATTGCCCCAGAGCCTGTGGGGAGTGCAAACTCCTGGAAGCAGAGCTCCATGTGCTATGGGGAATACAGCATTGGAGAGTTCCCTCTGCCAGCCACAGAAATGTCTGTGTGCACAGTCCAGGTGGGTTGGCTGGGGCTAACTCCAGATCGTGTCTTTTCTGGTTTTAGACTAAATTGCCTGTTCCTCTCAGCAAGGAGCCTGCTTAATGACTCAGCTCATCCCTGGATGGGGACATCTTGGACACCTCGAACACCTGGGTGGGCAATAGAATATTTGGTGAGGCATCTGATGGACTGGCCTTTTGAGCCAGTCCCCACAACAGGACTAGCAGGATCCACAGAGCACTCCTGAGCTTTAGCATCCTGGCAGGGAGCACAGCATCAGCCCTTTCCTCAGGGATTCCCATAAAGACACAGCTGCCTTCCCATTAGTTTCAGGCTCATGCTTCTGGATGGTGCTTACCCCTGTGGCAGCTATGCACTGTAGCCCAGCCACCCTGCTTCTGGCAAGTCAGACTTCAAAGCCCTCAGAAGTGATGGGGGAAACAAAAATAGCCATTCCTTTATGCTGTTGGTTTTCTGGGATGCCTACTAGCAAGTCAGCTACACACAAAAGCACGGGCAAGTTCAAAGCCTTGCCATGCAGTTTAATCTTTCCTGCTTGTGGATAGTTTTGAGTTCACCCAGGTGAAGGGCATAAACTACTCTGGGAAATGGAGGTAGGGAGAAGATAAGGCTGGGATGGATGCAGAGCAGAAGGGCTCAATGCTGCTTCTTCCTTATACAATGAGCAACCACTGCTGCTGGTGGCCACACGTCTGAGGCCTGCTCCCATGCCATGGGTAAATCTCTTGCTGCAAATCCCCAAAGTCCTGGGATAGGTGGGAATGGCTGTAAGAAAGCATCTCTCAAGGAATTTGCCTGCTGAGACTGCTTTCCCCCACGTCAGCAGTGCTATGGGAGCATGATCTGCCCACCAGCCTGGAGCAGTGATGTTGCATTGCATCTTTTCCTGACAGGGAAACTTTTTAGAGGGGTTTGATCCCTGTGAAGCCATTTCAGAAAGCTGACAGCATTTGCTAATGCTGAGCTCACGCAGCCGTGCGAGTCATGAGTCACATTGTGAGCTGGTCTCGTTTTGTGCAGTGTGTCAGATCAGCTGGGGAGAAGGAATGCCAGGGCCTGTTTAGAGAAGGGCTGTTGTATCATTTTTTTTTACCAGGACTTTTTTTCCTTCCTTTTATCTCTTTGTTTTCTTACATGTGTGATGACTTGCCTATTTCAGGCTGATTGCTCTTTCAAAACAGAGCCTTACCACGATGGAGAGTGCCAAGGGTTACTCATGGGGGATGGTGAGGCTGTTCCTTCCTGAGCACTCAGGTATCCCAGGCCAATAGCAGACACAGCTGGGAGAATGGTTCACATTTCTGTGTGCAAAGCCAAGCTCTGAAGCGCTTCCCTCTTCGCTGCCCAAGCAAGACTCTCAAGGAAAATTCTCCCTGAATCAAAAATGTCAGCCAGGCCTATGGGATTTTGCAGACAGAGATTAAGCTCTCTTTCTGTATCTTCCTTACCAGAGTGAAGAAAAGCAGCCCAGGCTGACCTGTATTAGACCTGAATGGAAACACAAAAGGCTTAGAGTGTAAAATGCTCCCAGACCCACTGCTGAGCTGAAGTACAGACCCTGTTCCACTTTGCTTGGAGACCTGTGTGTCTCTGCCCTGCTGTGCCCCAGGAAACTGCATGATTTCACTGCCAAGCTCAGAGCTCTCTCTGAAAGGTGTCAGTAGCATTAGAGAAACCCAAATGAAAACTCAGGGAGCACCCACCCCCAGGTCCTCATCCCTAGGAATATCTGAGCAGATTAAAAAAGAGATGACTGAGTATCTCCTCTGGTTTTGTTGGTGGCAGGCAGCAAAACATCAGGGCTCAAGAAAAGCAGTTTTCAGATGTGGAAAAGGTAGGCCAGATCTTCAAGTGGCAGGAACACACTGCTGGCAAAGGCTGGGTGCTCACACTGTTCTTTGCATTTTCTTTCCTCCAGGAACTTCAGAGAAATCCTCATTTGATCATGGATGGAGTTAGCAGATTTGATATCATGCAAGGAGAAATAGGTAAGGTGATACTCTTGATTTGGAGGAGATCTTCACAAAGCAATAACCTGTAACTGCTTTGCCATGGTCCAAGTGCTGGGTGGGAAGATGTAGACCATGGTGGCTGCAGTAAACAATCAGTGCAGGTCAATCTGGACTGGCACAAGTCCACACACAACTTATTGCAGATATTTAACAGGATTTCCAAATGCAGCAGCTCAAATCTTTGTTACTTTTGTCTGGCATCTGCCTTCTGTCTGTGTAAGGCCAAGCTTAGAAATGGAGATCCAGCTGAGATCAGGCAGATGCTTCAGGAAGAAAGGTCAAACACAGTTAAGTGTGAGTACATAAATAGGCACAGCTCCAACTTCTGTAGGGCTGAATTATCTTTCCGTCCTAATGTCTTCATTTGACTGCCAGTGTTTTCTTTCCTGTGGTTATTTCTGTTCAACTCTTGTGATACTTACCCAGTATCAGAGTATGTATCTGCACCCTGTGCCAGTTCCATCCTGTACTCCTTGACCATGTTTGTCTTTGGGAGCAGCTCTGCTCCCATGTAGTAAGAAATGCCTTTCCATTTCCCACTCCACTGAGAAGTTTGAAGGTTTCCTAAAGAGTGTTCTGGACTGCAAGTCTCAACATGACTGCAAAACATAGGAGCAACCTGGCAGAAGAAAAGGGTGGCTGGGTGACAGCAGGGTTCCCAGTGGGCATTGCTGGTGAATCCTGGACAGTGTCTCTGCATTTTGAAGGGGGAAAAGGAGACAGAAGAATGTTGGTTGCTTTTAGCAAAGTGGTTCTTAGGTGTTGCAGCCCATTCCCTTTCTAAGGAGTCAGCTGTGATCCAGAACAGCAAGTAACTGACTGAATTCACTGGATTCTTCTCTCCCCTGAGGTGACTGCTGGATGCTGGCTGCCCTGGGCTCCCTGACACTGCGAAAACAATTTTTGGAAAATGTTTTACCCAAGGACCAAGGATTCCAGGATGATTATGCTGGGATTTTCCATTTCCGGGTATGTATTCCCTGCAGTATTGGTACCACTTGAGCTTGGCTGGTTGGATTGCAAATGGGTCCAAGCTGCAGCACCACATCTCAGCACCCTTGAATGCTTTGGTTCTTCAATGCTGACTCCCAGTGCAGAACTTTGCAGTAAATCCTGAATTTTTAATGATTCCTTGTGCTCCAGGTGGTGCAATTGCACTTCAGGGAATTCGATGCCCTTTTCTGAAAGTTCTGACTGCAAAGGCAGCGGTACCAGCTGTTCAGATAGATTTGTGTACATATATGTTTTAGATGGCATTCTGGTGGCTGCTTTGATTTGGGCAGTCTGTTATGGCTGTCATCTCACCTGCACTATCTATTTGGGCTCGTTTTCTGTTTCCCCACTTCTCCTTGCCCTGTTAGCTTGTTGAAACGGCTGGAAATTACAAATCCTTGGAGACAGATCAGAGGAACAGGCTTTTGATATTTTGAAAAGAGATTTGTTTCAGAGAGAGGAACAAGGCTTTTTAGTAAATCCCACTTTCTACCAACTCCTAAAATTGTCTGAATCTCCCAGGAGGGTGACTCGGGTAGCAACTGGCAGGCTCTGCTTGCTTGTGTCTGAGTCAAACAAATATCTGGTGGGATTAGAAGAGCTTGCAGCACCATTAAACTCCAGAAGCTAAACTGGATGTGGAGAAAATCAGGATAAACTCAGCCATTCCTCATCCCCCTTATTTTACAAATCTCTTTTGTTTTACACAGTTCAGCACCAAACAAAGAGCAGTGATACTTCTTTGACCTCCTAGGCTCTTGTGGAGCAGCACCAGAAGGATTATCTTGTGGACAGTCTAAATTTTGCTCTGTTCCTTTGCTCCTTAGGATACCAGATGTTTCTATCTTGGCCCATTTCCAGCATATACTGCCACACTGTGTGAGATAAACCAGCTGAAGGGACACCAGTCTGCTTAAAACACATTAAAAGGATGCAAGCTAGATTGTCTTTCATGGGAGCTTTGAAAAGATTAGTTAGGCGCAATCCTTAAATCTTAAGCAGTATAAATACCTTACAGTATTTGAAAATGTTTTCCCTGTCATCTCATCTGCAAATCAATGCAACTGTTTCTGGCTTTCCTTGAGCAATAAACCCCTGAGAAAGCTCCTCTGAATGGAAATGCTTCTCTGCAACGCCTTTCAATTATTCCATCAAAGATATTTTACTGCCATCCACAGGCTAAGCAACCAGTCCTCAGTTCAGTGAAGAATTGCAAACAAGGCATATCATATGCTAATAGAAAAATTTTAGTTTATAACTTCTTTCCCACCATTTTGGAACTGGAGGATCTTGCCTCTCAGGAATACAAGGGGCTGCTCCAGTGTTCCTGGTACAGCACGAGCTCTTCTGGTGCAAGAGTCAAGGGTGTTAAGCTCTTCATCAGCCGTAGTAAAGATGGGCAATGTTTTTTATCTAGGGAATAATTACTGTGTTGTTATTTCCACAGGGATTAA
The DNA here is from genome assembly GCA_013397555.1 of Urocynchramus pylzowi. Classification (NCBI taxonomy): domain Eukaryota; kingdom Metazoa; phylum Chordata; class Aves; order Passeriformes; family Fringillidae; genus Urocynchramus; species Urocynchramus pylzowi. The sequence continues at coordinate 956,872 of VZRH01004320.1, forward strand.
GTTAGTCCCATGTTTGTATAGGAATCCCTTTCTCTGCCACAGAAGCTGTGGTGCCTAGGAGGCAGAGTGTGTCACTCCTTGTGACAGTGAGGAGCAGCACCTCAACTTGGGAAAAAAGCAGAAGTGTTCTCCAGGGGACTCCAGGGGGTTATTGCACAGCACATCAGCTCACAACTGGAGGGATCTGCCCTGGTGTTAATGTTCCCCCTCTCAGGAAGAAACAGATGAAATCTTTACAGACCATAAATGGTCAAGACCTCAGGAAACATCGAAGAAGTGCTTTTTAACACCATACAGAAGGTTGGTGTTAGTTGATAGTTGACAGACGTGATTTTCTCCTTACTCAATTCCAGAACTGGATTTTTTATAAGATCCCTGTCCGGAAAGAAAAAAGAAGGCAAAATAACCACACAGCATTCCCCCTTTGACCCATCAGGACCCTAGATGGGTTGTTGTCATCTTGGGACTGTCCATTTATTTTTCTTTCTCTTAAACCCAGGAAAATAAAGTCCTGATTCAAAAGGCTTTTTCTAAATTTCTAAATTTTTCTAAAAGAGGGAAGCGAAGAACTTCCCTCTTTGCATCCTGCCTAAATAGCAATTCTTGGTTTTATTTACTACCACATTCACAGCTGCAGTACTTAAATCCCATAAGGGGATATAAAGAAATTTCATTAAGCCAGACTCAAGCCAAAAAGTGAACCCCTCTGAAAGCAGGAGAATGGCTTCTCCTGTACCACTCTTGTACTTCCAGAGCACTCTAGGATTTCCCAGGAGGTTTTTTTTTCCTGCTGTGGCTTTTCCTGTCCTTGTGAGCAAAGATGGGATCACCACCTGAAGGTCTGTGACAGTCAGGACAAAGCAGCTGTCTTTATCCAGCTGAAGAAAAACACAGTGCTGTCTTCAGACAGCCTTCAAGCTTGAACTCCCTACTAAACATGGCCAAGGAATTTGACTTTTGGAAAAACATCACTCAGTGAGTTTGGGCTGCATTTATCCCCAGAAGTGAGTCCTGTATGCTCTCCTTATTTACCTGCTGTGATTGCACATGAAGCACCGAGGGGAGGCGTGGCTGGATGTCACACCTTTTCTCCATACAGACCTGCTCCGAGGTGTTGGCTGGTGACAGAAGTGCTCCTTAGGTGACTGAAAGGACAGCTCCTTTTGGACAATCCTTTTGCCTATCTCTCCTTTGGGCAGAGGACAGCCAGTGGAAGGCTCTTCCTCAAGCCAAAATCAAGCAGAAGCCTCCGATCTCTCCTGGAGCTCAAGTTAGAGGTTCCAACCCTACTGCCTCCTGCCACCACTAGTGTAGGAAGGGTGAGGCAGAAATGTAAGTAGGATCAGACCTGCTTTCAGCTGAGCAGTCTGTAAGCTGCTTTGCTGCTGGGCAGATCTGGTCTTGTGCTTTTCTAGCAGAACAGCTCATTTTGGGGTTTTTCATTGACCGAAGCTGTTGAAATAAAATCTGCTAGACTAAATCTATTGCTGGCATACTTCCACTAGAGTCCTTAGCATTACTGCAAATAAGAGCTTGGCCTCTTATGATTTCGAATCATGCTAAGCTACATTAATCTGCTAATGACTCTGGAAATGGCTCCTTTAGCTCATCCCCGCAGATCTCTGTTCCTGTCTTTTCCCTTGAAAAGTTTCATCAGCGGGATCAGCTGAAGAAACACCTGCTCTGTCCACATGCTGGAGAGACTGCCTGTGTCCTTCTCATCCATCAAGAAGATGGATAACACCTCAAAACAGTCTTTAGTCACTACACTGTCTCCATCCATGACAGCATGTCAGAGTCTTAATTGAAACACAGAGGAAAGGAAATTTAGAGGCTGGATCTTGACAAAGCCTCTCTGGCCAAGAGCTGCACTGTGGTGGGGAAAAATCCACCACAGGAGGAGTGAGGCTCATGGAATCCACCTGCTGATCATTCTTTATCTTCTTGAAATCTTGCTATTTCCCAAGAATATTAGCATACTCCCTGTGTTGAATCACTCCTCCCACTGATTGCAGGACTAGCTATACCCCCAAGGATTTTCCCTGCCACTGGGAAATCCAGCCAATTGGTGGCTTGTTTTTTTAAAAAAAAACAATGGGGACCTTTCCCTTTTGGCAATTCAGGAGAGAACTTGCACATATCCATGCTTTAGATTAATTCTTGTGCTAGTTCAGGAGGATTTTTCTTGTCTTGGACGTTAGTGCTTAAAAGAGGCTCATTATTTTATTTTCTCTCTCTCTTTTTAAAATACATTTTTATTTTATTTATTTCCAGTTCTGGCAATATGGAGAATGGGTGGATGTAGTGATAGATGACCGGCTGCCATTCCTAAATGGAAGATACCTGTCTGTACACCCTCGAACTTCAAATGAATTCTGGCCATCCCTGCTGGAAAAAGCATATGCCAAGTAAATACACCTGGTCTGTTCTTCCACCCAGGGCTGAATGTTTTCTGTGGGTGGTTTCACCCTCTGCCTTGTGCAAAGCACACAGGAAAGAGTTCAGGCTGACAGATGCCTATGTGGTACTGCATTTATGTTGGCTGCAGCAAACACAGGGCCAACATAAACTGGAGATGTTGGCCTTGGGTTAGACCTAACTCTACCCAGCCCTAAGGGCAGCCAGCCCTAAATCTACCCAGTTCAGCTCTGGGTTGTTAATGCCTGAGAAGCAAAATGAGCAGGGCAATGGTGACACAAAAGGGCCTGGAATGTCCTCCTGATTTCAGGCAAACTTCTTTGTCTCTGTTTTCCTTTCTGTGTTGTCCTCTGTTTAAGACTGCAGAGTCTAAGCAGGGATTACCTGTGTTTACAGTCACTAATCAGAGATCATGTGGGTATTTGGAGCAGGCAGTGAGAGGAAGCATGACTGAAGAACATGCCCAGGCACAACAGATGAACTCCTAGGACTCTCTGATCAGCTCTCACTTCACAGAGAGCTCTGACTCTTAGCTGAGGTCCCCAAAGTATGCAGGGTAAATAATGCCTAATAAAGAGATAACAATTTTTAAAAATCCTCTGGAGAAAGAAGGCATTGGATTGTGGTCCCTTAGCATTTTCCCATGAAAATCCTAAATAAAAAATCCTGTGTTAGGGGTGCTAGGAAGGGCTGGAACTTGGTACCTGAGGCTGGTGTAGCATTTGCAATGCTGTGAAGAGGAGATGAAGAAAAGAGATAGTTATTTTGGCAGATTTGGTCAGGAATAAGCAAATGTTAAAGCAGCATGAGAGCAACTCAGGAAGAGGATGCATTTTGCCCTGAGATATCTCAGAAAAGTTGACTCAGGATTCAGTATCAATTTGCTGCATAAGATTTTAATTACAATGCATACCAAACCTCTATTAAATTAAAGTTGCAAGCAATGCTGTTTATGAGATTCCCATTGGAGAGGTTATTCCCCAGTGCCCAAGACAAATTCTTTTCATCAGCGTAGGACAAGGACAACTCTTCAAAATACAATTAGATGCAGACTTCATTTGATTACATTCATTAAATACAGTGTGTATGGTGGGGTTTAACAGCATGCTCTACCTGCTCTAAGTACAGCATGTTCCAGCTTATTTGCTGTCTCAATAAAAACCACACGATAAAAACAACAAGGACTGTGTTGGCAATATTAAATTATTATCCTATTATTGCTCTCTAGCAGAGTGAACTGGGAACAGTGCTGAGAATTCATTTCTGCCTTTGCCCTGGAAGCATGGGTAAATACCTTCACCTCTCTTTTCCTTTTTCTCATTTGCAAAAGGAATACTGGCCATTTTTGTGAAGAGTTCTGTATAAGTAGGATGTAGAAACTAACAGTTCAGCTCCATTTGACCTGAAACATCCATTTGAACTAGTCATCCTTGGCTCCCTTCTTGTTCAGAAAAAAGAAACTGGATGCTTCAAGATGAGATGCAGCTCATCTCCCAAAAATGCCTGTGTTGGCAAGAGATGCACCTTATTATTTTCCACTGTCTGTGAATGGCTCTGGACAGCTGCCTCAGATGGGGATGAAGGCACAGAAAAAGCTCCCCCTTTGTCTCCTTCCTTCCAGGAGACACACAGGGCATGTGTTGTGCCTGGCCAAGTATTTCAATCACGTTTCCTTTCATTACCTGGTCACAATGTCTGCACATCCCAGGCTCCCCTGTGCTCACCACCTCGATGCACATGTTCATTTTTAAAGCAAGCACTGTGTATTGTTTATGAAAACAGTGTGAGGACTAATTAACTTCTCTCTCTCTTTTTTTTTTTTCCCTTTTTTTAAAATATTTTTTAAATTTTTCCGTAGGCTGCGGGGCTCCTACCAGAACTTGAATGGAGGCTACCTTTCAGATGCTTTAGTAGACCTCACAGGTGGAGTCCAAGTGCAGTTTTCATTGAAGGATCCACCTCCTGACCTGGAGGAGATCCTGAAAGCAGCTGACAAATCTCGGTGTCTCATGGGGTGCAGCACCTCAGGCCAGGTGAGTCACAGGGCCGGTCTCATGCCTCTCTTGGTTCACTGTGTTTGCACAAAGGCTGCTCTTTGCAGGGGAAAAGGAAACCCATAATCACTCTGTAAAATAGTTACAGTTTGTGGATGCCCGAAGGGATCTTGGCAGCAGAAAGTAGATAAGATTATTTGGTAAGGACTGTAAAGGCATTTGGGCAGGTGTAGATGGATTGCTCTGTCCCAGAGGGGGCTCTAGCTTCTCTCCTGCCTAATTCCACTGCAGTAGAGTGGTGTCCTCTCCCAGCAGGCCTGATTTTGGCCTCCTGCCTTTGTGATCAACTCTGGCAAGGCCAAAGCACCCCTCTCTTCTGTGAAAGGATGCAATTCTCCCATTGTGGCTTGTAGGCTTACTGGTATTAATGCTGGGAAGTTGCAAAAGGCTTTGTGATATTCAGCAAGTACCTCTGATAAAATGTCTCCAAGGCTTCCCCTACAGCATGTGACATGTGACTGTGAAGTGTGTGACACTGCTCCTGTGGTGCCTGCTTCCTCAGGACAGGAAGCTTGGCTGCTGCAAACAAGCCAAGGACTATTCCCTCAGCTCAGGTGGCTGACCTGGCTGGGAGTGGCAGGGAAATTCTGCAGTCCCCCAGTCTGACTGCAAGTCACCCAGTCCAGGTCATTCTGCAGTTGCAGCAGCTCTGGACCGTGGAAGGGCTTGCAGAGAAGTGTAGATCTGTAGCTTTGTTAAATTTCCTGGCTCACTTATGGCTGCAGTGGGAACAGCAGCCACATTCCTGTGGAGTACCTCTGAGATACTGCTGTGGTCAGAGCCGAGGCTGTGTTTAGTGCCGTGGCAAATGGCAGTTCTGGGAGCTGGTGGCTGTGTCTTTGTGGTGTGGCAGAAGCTAAAAGCTGTGCTTTCTCCCTTCTGCAGTCAAGGAGGAACATAGAGCTGAGGAATGGCATTGTACAGGGCCATGCCTACACCGTCACAGGAGCTGTGAAGGTAAGGTCAGGGACTTGTTCCTGCCTGGAGATCTTGTACTGATGATCCACTGCAGGGCAGTTGTGTTGCTGTTCCAGTCAGAGTGATGTGAATTCGCTTCACACTCAGGGGGGATTGTTGAAAGCACATAGTTCAAATTCCAAGAGATGGAAGGACTCTGGCACCACAAAAAGAGGGAGGATATCCGAATCCATGTTGTTTTCTAATGGAAAATGCAACTGAGATTTACTTTTGTTTTGGGACACTTCAGCAGTGTGTCCCAAATACAATATAATGCCAGTGTGTCAAATACAACATTTCTGGAGATTTTTCTTCCATGCTGACTCTTTAAAAATGTGCTTTTGTGTTATCAAATGCAAGTAGAAGCACTGGCTGAAATTGTGGGATTTGTCATATGATGCAAATCTACATTTGTTCAGCTCAATCACAAGCTGCCAAAAATCACTGTGTGAAAAGTAAATCGCTGGTTCAAGAACAGCATTTCTCCATTTTTTAAAGCTGTTGTACTCATGCAGAGCTGCTCCTGGCTGAATATTAATATTGATGATCTGAGAACCAATTTATCACATGGATCAAAAGAAATTAAGGATTTTTTACAGCCAGAAGTCAGAACTTGGCTTAGCCCAGTAAGCTGTAGTGCACACAGGGAGAGTTAACAGTGAAGAAAGAAACCAAACAATAGCTATGCTGTCAAGCAAGATAGCTACAAAACCTTTGAATCTTGGAACCTAAAGTACCTTGGAAGGGGATGTTGCTTTCCCTAAGCTACTTTCTCCCTTATCCCCCTCTCTCTGTTGGTTTTCTCGTGCCATGGCATGCTTGGTGCTATCATCACAGCAAGCATGCTGCTTCTTGGAGGCAAGGGGCTACAAAATGGAAAGATGCGGTTGCCAAGCTCCAGAGGAGCCCCCAGATTTTGTCTCTTTGCAGGGCAGGGGCAGAAGGGTGCCCAATTCTGCTGGAGGAGAAGCAGGCTGTTCTAGCCCCCTGGTGTGTGAGAGAGGAGAAACAGTCTTTGGCCCACTTAATGAAGTGCCAAAACATCCAAGAGGCTGTCCTGAGGGGAAATGATTAGAGGCTGGGCCTTTGCCTGGGAAGAGACTGCCATGGTATTGTTTCCAACACTGCCTGTGTGCATAAGGAGAGCCAGAAAACAAAGGTTTGCTTCTCCTTTCTGCTTCCACCATTTTGGCTTTACTGGCAAAAGTTAATGGCTTCTGACTTAAATCAGTGGCAGCAAAAGGAGGAAAGCACCAGAAACCCCAGCTGCTGCAAACCACAGCATTGTAGATACAGACCCACAGATTCTGTTTATCATCTGCTCTCCGTGCTGACTGTCTGCTTTCACTCCGGGCAGTCTGGTGACCTCATTCCTCAAAGTCTCTGCCTTTGCTGACTCACAGCATCAGATGTGTAGAATTAGACACTGGAATTTCCCAAGGCTGTTGAATTCATGCAGTGTGACAGGAATGCTGCTGCTTCTCTCTGTGTCAGCTATTCATGATCCTCAGGAAAGCAAAATGGGCACGGTTTTCTCTCACACATCATTCCTTTGCAGTGTAGCAGAAGGCACTGTTTTTTCACTGCTGGGAAAATGAGATCAGAGGTTAAATCTGGTCTCTAAGGTATAGAGGAAATTCCATTTTATTACCCTTCTCTTCACTGAGCATCACAATTATGAAAAGCTGTGACTGAGTTTGTTTTTCTTTCCTCTTTACAGATCCCCTACAAGAATGGCTGGAAACATATCATCAGGATCTGGAATCCGTGGGGCCATGGGGAGTGGAAGGGGCCCTGGAGTGATGAGTAGGGTCTTAAAGCTTTAATGTCATAGGGAATCAATCTTTTATAAGAATCTCTGCCCTGCGCCCATTTTAACAGAACAGATATTTCTAAAACAGTTAATTATGAGCATTTCTGCATAGCAACTGCCTGCAGAAATCCAATCCAGGGAAAACTAATGCAGCCTTGCTAAGCTCAGGTGTCCCTTCTTGTCTGTGTTTATGCATTTTACACACTGCATAATTTTACAGAAGTCATGGATGAGAGAGCTCTTATTTCCTGGAGTAAGCTCTGACCATGTCCTTAGATGCTGGCTGGCTGCTTCTATGGAATTCTCCTGCAGAAATCACACATCCACCTTCCTCCTCTTTCTTCTGCTCCCATGAGTCTGGCTCTGGGAAGAGGATGGTTAAATGATTCCATGGAGCAGGACAGCATTTAACATAGAGGGACAGAAAGGGTCCTTGGTTTTTCCAAAGGCAAAGTGCCAGGGAATGGCTTGAATGAATCTTTTGGATCCTTCATGCAGCTTTGGGGATGCAAGGACCATTTTGCTGCCTATGTGGATAATCTAACATCTCTTTCCTAAAGAAAGGAAAGATATAGACTGCAACAGTGTTTTGTAAATTAATAGATCTTCATTTTCCTTTTGGAATTGCATCAGTGTTTCCATGACTAGAGAGATGTTCTTGTGCCACTCCTCCCTGTTGCTAGGACCACACACAAGCACTCAGCTGAGAAAAATCAGGCTGGAGTGTTGTATCTGGAAGGGTTGGTGGGTTGTGTGGACGTGTCTAAGGCTGGGATAACAGCTCTCTGCTCAGGCAGCATCCTTCCATCCTTTGGAAGGGTGGACTACAATCCTAAGTGTAATTGAAATGTCAGTAGCACATTCACAGGTAAACTGCACGGATCGATAAATTATTGATTCATGTGCTGTTTATTTATCTTAAACTCTGCAGAAAGTACAATTACAAACATGCTGCTTGGAAACAACACATTTGACTGGGTAATGTGCTCTCTACATGTCAGTGGAATATCAGTGCTTCAGAGTGCTGTGGCTTGGTGCCTCACTAACCTCTCCAGCATGGGGACAGCAGGACAGCAGGGAGGATTCCCCACCCCAGGCTGGGCAGCTCAGGCACAGAAAAGGCACAGACTTTAATTTGCTAGCCTTGGCTGTCAAGCTATCACACACAGTCCTGTTTCCAATGTGCAGTTTGTTCACCCCTCCTGATTCCTATGGCCTGATAGGCTGGTTAGAGGAATAGGCCAAAGATCAAAAATTGTGCCTCACATCTTGTTGATTTGTTCTTTTTGTAGCTCTCCTCAATGGGACCATGTTGAACCTAAATACAGAGAAGCCCTCCTCAGAAATAAGGATGATGGAGAATTCTGGTATTTCCCTATTGATCCTTTGTCTACTGGGTTTTCTATTCACCTTCATTATGGAAAAAGTAATTTTGGCAGTTCTCTGTTCTTGGTGGTGGCTCAAGGCACCCTGTGTTAGCTGAGTGCAAGCAGCAAATTGGAGATTGTCCTGACCCTGTGGTTTCAGAGGAAACAAGACCTGAAAAAATTGAATTGGCCAAGATTAAGTGACAGACTGATGGAAAAAAAGTGAAAAGTGAGAGAACTAAAAATCCAGCCCTCTGAGACCCAGTCATTTTGTCACCCTACCTCTCCTCATAAAGTGTGTGGTTTGAGCCTTGGACTGACAGATGCTTGAAGAGGACAGCTGGCTAAGCAGGTCACTGAGCTTGTGCACTTGACTGCTCTGCAGGTGCTTGTGGTTTTTCACTGCCTCTGATTGCTCTCAGATACAGCTTAGCCATGAGTGGGCTGTCCCTTAGAAAAACTGATTATTCAGAAAGTGTGCACATGCCCTGTGGGGCTCAGAGGAAAGCAGGACAAAAGCAGGTGGGTCTGAAATACACACCTGAGGCTTGAGTGAAGGATGAGCATGGGACAGAACACTGTGAAGGTACAAGGTCAAGGGACAGTGGCAGAGGTGTGCTGAAGATGGCAGGCCTCCTGCAAGATACCCCTGAACATGCCCTGTGGTTTACCCTGGGGCATTAGGGGCAGTTAGGGCTGCCCAAAATGCATTGAGAGCTGAGCTCTTCTGCAAGGTAGCAGCCAGCAGAGCTCAGGTGCCTGCAGTGCTCTCAGCAATCTCCCTTTTCAAAGACATGGGGTGAATATGGATACCTAACTGGTGTTTTCACAGAATCACAGAGTGGAAGAAGGTAACACAGTGGGTCACCTGGTCCAACCTCCTGCCCAGGCAGGGTCATCCCAGAGCACATGGCATAGGATTGTGATAAGATGGTTGTGGAATACTTTAGTGAGGGAGACTCCACACCCTCCTGGGCAACATGTTCCAGTGTGTGGTCAGTTGCACAGTGAAGAAATTCTTCCTCATATTCCAGTGGAACTTCCTGTGCATCAGTTTCTGCCCATTGCCTCTTGTCCCATTGCTTGGCACCACCAAGCAGAGCCTGGTCCAGCCTCTGACACCCTCCCTTCAGATACAGACATTGATGAGGTTCCCTCTCAAGGCTGAACAGGCCCAGCTCCCTCAACCTTTCCTCATAAAAGAGATGCTCCAGTCCCTTCATCATCTTTGTTACCCTCCACTGGACCCTCTCCAGGAGCTCCACGTCTCTCTTGTCCTGAGGAGCCCAGAACTGGACACAGCTCTCCAGACTGGCCTCACCAGGGCTGAGTAGAGGGGCAGCATCACCTCCCTGACCTGTTGGGAGTGTTCTTCTGTCTTAAACTGAATGCTGAGATTTCCCTCCTTCTCTGCAGGATGTCCTGTAAGAACTTCCAGGAGCAGTTTTCATGGCTGTATATATGTAACAACACCCCAACATTTCTGGACTTTGGAGATGAGCACTGCACAACGACATGGACTCTGAACAGCTACACCAACCTGTGGAGCCCGGGCCTTCCCACCGGGAGGAACCGCTATTCCCAGGGTAATGATGCTCACTGCAGTGTCCTGGTTGTCTCCTCCTCACCCCTGATGTCAAACATTCACTCTGAGCACTGAATTGCACGAGTATTGATTGCCAGTAGTTAATGCCTGCCTTTTCCCATTACAGCACTTATCAGCTAAACAGGCAGAAACAAAGCAACAGCACTGGCTGCTGAGTTAAAATGGGAGACTTGTGATTTAGGAACCCTGGACTCTTTAAGTCAAAATGAGCTTGTATATCTTCTTTCAGCCAGTTGCAGTAGGTGTTACTGGGGACCTCATCAGAAAGTCTGGTCTGACAAATCTGCTGTTGATATTACAGAGCAAAAAGTACTCTGAAATGGGATGGATAGAGAATGAAAATTTTGTGCTACAAAGCTCTATCTTTTAAGGTAAAAAGGTCTTTTTGGGCTGATAAGACCAGTGGTTTACTGCCTGTGCAAGAACTCTTCTGGCATTGTAAGCTCCAATCAATAGTAGTATATTTTTACATTTTTGTCTTATCTCATCTCATCTCACTTTTTTTTTTTTACAGCTGCATCAGCGTTTGGGCTTTTGTATTTTTAATCTAGGATGGTAGTATCTGATCAGTGAAGAGGCTTCTTTTTTTTCTCAAATGACAATCCTTGACTTAGCAGCAAACAGGTTTTGGCTTACAGATTTCAGTTTCCTGCTTCTAACCTGATCACCAGGTCTCAAGGTGTGATAACAAAGAATGCCTGTGCTGCTGCACACCACAGCCACTGGGACTGAGCAAGGAGGTCCAGGGGCTTCTTATAGGCAAGGGGCTACAAAATGGAAAGATGGGGGGTGCCAAGCTCCAGAGAAGGCCCTGAACTGAGAGTGTGTAGGCAGAGCCATTTTCCTTGGAGCTGTGTTTTCCAACAGCTCTCTAGTAAAGTCCCTGTCCAAGTACAATCACTCTAATTTGCAACTTTCAAGGCCACCCAACACAGGGATCTGGCTTAAATTCTACTTTGCTGCCATCTCAGTCTTTTTTCCCCACTTTGGGCACTTCATTGTTTTTTTTACTTAACCAGGAATGCTTCCTATTAACCAAAGCTTTGGCCAAGAAGTAGCTGTTTCTATCTGGTGCTCAACATTCTGTCTGTCCATCACAAACATTTGCAGCAGGGAAGAAGAGGATAGCTTTGCACTATTTTGTCCTTTTCTATGTGTTTATCATCCCAAAGCCCCAGTCCTTTTCAGCTCAGCCTCTGGCTCAGGTGCCTGACTAAGAGCCATTGCTTTTCTGTTGCTGGGAAAGTGTTGCCATGCAGGTGAAGCAGATGTAGGGGGGTTGAGAAATCTACATGACTTCTGTGACTTTGCCAGAGATTTCTAAAATGATAAATGTGCAATTAATTTACCTCCAGATGCTTCAACTTCTAGTGCTAGTGTGGAGACTACAGTGCTCTGTTGTACTGAAAGGATCTTGGAGCAGTGACTGCCTGTTCCTCTGGGTCCACACAAGCAAGACCTTACACAACAGGCTACTGCTGGAACATCTCTGTGCCTACTGTTAACCTATTAACACTTTCTCAGCAGGTGCAGTTTCAACAAACCCTCAGTATTTTTTCAAAGTGCTAGATCACAACCCAAAAACCTGTAATGTAGCAATTTCACTCATGCAAAAACACGCTGAGCATGTGCAGGACGAAAAAAATCTGAAGATTGGCTTTTTCATCACCACGGTAAGCACAATCAGATATCATGTAGGCACTGTTGTTCTCTGGCTGGTTTATTTTACCTGTATGTGGGAATGCAAGACTGAATTGCCTTTTGGTCTGTTAAAAAGTCAGTATGAGGTGTGAATTTCTGGGTGCCTTCTATTGTAGAAACTCAGAGTAAAAATAGAGTTAAGCAGGCTTCCTTTCTTTATTCATGTCTTAAGGAACAAAGGTGGCACTTTTAGTTCTGGAGCATCCCAGAATAGCCCTGGGAAACTCAGGGAGTCCCCGGGCTAGAAGATGTGCCAGGACAATATCCTCTGTACCAGCAGAACTGGTGACATGCCGTGCTGGCTGGGCACAGGGCATGACAGCCAGCACTAGCCCCAGCCCTTGAGCAGCACTCCAGGGATAGTAGGGAAGCAGATTGTCTCTCATGATCCAGAGTGGGCCTGTCTTACTCATCCTCCTCTTTTCTATCTGAGAAGCCATGTAGAAACATTTACAAAACACATGAGAGCCTTTGCAAGAGACCAGTGAAGAGGAAATCCACTCAGACACCTGGGACCTCCACTACAATTTCTCTGGGTTTTTTTCTTGGTGGCTGTCCAGAGAGATGCCTTTTCAAGCTGTTTTCAGAGCATTACCAGACTTACCAAAAGCACAGTTGCTAGTGTGGATGGATGCTAACCTTTCCCCAAGTATTTTTGTTGTTGGCTGATGACTATGGGAGGCTATAGTTCTAAACCCAAAGACTAAAAAGGAAGCAGGGATTGCTATAACCCTAATTTCTCCTCATTCTCCTCATTACTGGAGAGGTTTGCCCTAGTCCCAAACTTTAAATAATTGATGCCATAAGTTTAACAGCTCCTCATAAAGGAAGAGCATGGCTTTGTAGCTCATAAAAAAAAAGTGTGTCTGAGAAATAAAAGATGTCATTAAAAGGGCATCCCTCCAGCAAGTGGAGCTCACTGTCCCTGTGGGAGGATATCCTCTGTCCTGTGCAGGTTTCAAGCCTGCAGCACTCCATTGGGCCAGCTGTGCCACTCAGAAAGAGCTGCTGCTGCTCCTGGTGAAAGGGGAATTGCTTCTTCCAGCATCCCCAAAAGTCACCAGACATGGAGGTCTCTGTGTGCTCTTGCACGATGCACATCCACCTTGAGTAGTTACCCATTTTAACAGGCGTGACCTTCACTGGGAGGTGATGATAAAGGTCTTGGTTCCCTCAAAAATGGGTTATTTAATCAGGAAGCAGACTAGGAGATAGATTTTCTCTATTCTTGCTTTATATTTAAAACTTTTCTCCCCCTCCAGTTGATGCTCAGGTGAGTTTTCTCTCTCTTGGTAAGAGATGGATCAAGGATGGATGAACCTCAATGAGTTTGTCAAGCCTGGATGACATGGCCTCTGTGGGCTGCCAGCCCATAGCTCACCTCAGGCTCCCTTTGGGCTCAGGTCACTTGGGTTTCTGACCTTAGGAGTGACCTCCTACACAGGAGCTGGAGGGCAGGGCCAGGGCAGAGCATTACTGGAGGCACCAGGATTACTGTGGAGCACTGGACAGTGAGGGCAAGGGAGCAGTTAGGCTGCTCTGTCACACCATAGTTTTTATTCATGTAGTGATATTGGTGTACATTCATACAGAGGATTACACAGGAAACATTCCCTTATGGACACACACTAAGTATTTTAATATGAGAGCTGCTCTACCAGCTCCTCACAGCCAGCCTGGTGTCCTGTCCTGGTAGCAGCAAAAACCAAGCCCAGGAGCTAAAACCAGACTGGGTGTGAGTGCCATTCCCTCAGTTTATTTCCCAGTGTTCAGCCTCAGTGCCTGGGAGCAGTCAGAACACCTTTGGGGAAAGTTTACAAGGGGTTTCTTTGCTCAAGGAGAGTGCAGGTGGCAAGATTCATGTGGCTTCACTCTTCCTCCCAGATCTGCTTTCTCTGCTGTGATTCATTAGCAGCAGCATCCGTTCTTCGGTACCTTTTGAGATACATCAAATTGTTGCTGTGAAGTAAAAGGAGCATTATCCCTTGGCAGGGTGGGAGGAGAATGCAGTGCAGGCAGGGATGCAAAGCAGAATGGACGTATCTGATAGCTCTAGGAAGCCTTTGATTAAATATAGACGTGGAACACTAATACATGGCTGTGAGGGAAGTTTAATGTTGTGTGATAGAGCTGAGAAATGTATAGAGCTGATTCTTATCTCGCACCAGCTTTGATTCCATTGAGATATTAATCTGCTTCTGCTTTTTACCAGAAGGAATGCGGAATAAGGCTCAAAAGTGGGGGGAAAAAAGTATTACACCATTTATTTCTTTGCAGCACTGCCCATTTCTATCTGCTCAAGATCTGACCCATAATACTTGGCAGTCTGTGTACCTCCCAGCCGTCTGTAACACTAGTCATCCTATTTTTTTTTTCCTTCCAAAATAGCAGTTTTATGTTATTGTCTCCCAAAGGCATGGCTCATAAATAACTCTGCCACGCTGTATAACCATTCTAAATGGAATTTATACACGCTGATATATTTTGGGGAATATGTTAAGGAAGGGTTTTTTATTATGCTATCTTTACATGTCATCATAGTAATAGCTGTTGCATTATATTTGTTTCATCTCAGCAAAAAAATACTGGAATAACAGATGAAAGATCAGAATACTCGTTTTCTTGTGACCCTTCCTAGTTTGGATTGGGATTCTTGAAGCATTGTCATCTGGGTGACATGCTTAGAGGGCTCTCTGACCTCTTTGAGTCACAGAAGATCTCAGGGTATTTTTTAGTAATAGTATTCATCCTCGATTCCTTCGTGAATTCTGCTTAATGTTAATTGAAGTTCTCTCCAAATCTCCTTACGTTCATTTTGGCTTCTGTTTCTTTCAGTTTCTCCACACAGATCAGGTGTACAGCAACTTTGATATGTCCTTGGAAAAAGCCTGTCCCCTGGAGGGGCTTTTCAGGCCATGGGGGAGGTCGAGGAATGATAGATGCAGTGTGTGTTCAGAGAGGTGTGGGAATGGCAGGCTGCTGAGAGTGTGCTTTCTGATTTACTTTGGTTCCTAGCAGGGAGATAGCCAGCTGTATTTTTCTTTCAGGAGAACTCCAGAGTTCTGAAGCAAATCTTTCTCCGGACTCGAGATGTGACCAGCTACTTTATCCTGAGCCCAGGAACCTATGCCATTGTTCCTGCTGCAACAGAGGACCAGGAATTCGAATTTCTCTTACGAATTTTCATAAAGAATCAAGACTACCATGAGTAAGACCATACACACTCCTTAAAGACTCACAGTGTGCCGGGAATTAACTATTTAATGTCAAGATAATTGATGTGGCAATTTGCTTTTAGTGTATCCTTGGAGGGTGGGGAAGGCACAGAGGAGTGTAAAGCACCTGTTGAGGGGGATCAGGTGTACAGTCAGCTGCACAAGGGTGGCCACTGCAGAGCAGGGCAGGAGCTCATCTGCAGCCACCAAGGGTCTCAGCTTTGGTACAAAGAGAGCAATAATTGTGAGATACGTCCTCTACCCCTGATTGTGGGGACATTTCTCTCTGCTGAGAGGAGGATTGGGAGCTTGTTTTCCCTAATTCTTAACAGCTGTTCGGTAGTTTCTTACATTCTGCTGGCTGGATGCCAGATGGATCAGGTCCCATTCTGCTCAGAGTGGGACCTGGAGAAGGAAAGAGCAGTGAAAGGCCTTGATCATTTCACTCAGCCACCTCATAGACAGGCAGGGCTCCCTGTGGGCATGAGAGCAGCCTTGAAGATAAGTTTAGTGGAAAAATGGTGTCTGAGTTCATGCAAAGGCAGCTATCACCACACACACACATTCACATTACCACATGAATGTGGTATTGTATTATATTTGGGTGTGGTTCATTCCAGGTAAGCAAGCTTTGAGTCCCAGCATTCAGCCTCACCAAATGACCTGCAAGCATCACCCATGCAGTGCCTTCCCCTCAGCAAGCTTTAGAGTGGGTGTGATTGCTGCTCTTACCTCACTGGCCCGTATCTGAATAATGAGATTGCTTTCCAGGCTTTGGCCTCTGGCAAAAATAGCCCAGAACCAACTGAGGCAGCTCCTGAGTTATGGAAGCAAACACAAGGAGTCCATGCTGTGGGCTGGACTGCCTTCAGCAGCCTGAGTCATGTGTGAGACAGCATCAACCTGGAGGTGAGCTTTTCAGGAGAGCCTCTGGCCCTCACAGACCTTCCTGAGCGAGGCCAAGTGTGGAGATGACCTTCCAGTGGGACTTTGCAGCACTTACCTATACAGATGTTATAAAAATAGAACCTGGCTTATCTAATTTCTCTGCTAAAAGCAAAACTCAAGTACTGAATGCGGCTGCTATGTGTGTCTTAGAAATGGTGACCCTGGCCCAGTTTCAGGCAGTCTGCAGCCATTTAGATGTTGCCTTTTAATAGCCCAGGTACTGGTTTTATTCCTGACTGTTAAGATGAGCAAAGAGAAAGGAGGTGAAAAATTTCCGTGGCTCAAGGCAGGGCAGCCCTGTGTTCTGTTCTGCATGGTGAGGTCAGTCCTGGCATGTTCAGGGTGAGACAAGCTACCCTTTCTCTGCTGCTGGTGCCAACAGAGCTGGCTTGGGGAGGGCAGTGGCCCCAGAGCAGCTGCAGACTCAGACCTGTTTGCCCAGAGAGACCCAGGACTGGTGCAGCAGCCTTGGCTGAACTGGGCCATGGGTGCTGAGCACCCTGTGGGGCTGTGGGCAGGGTGGGTGCTGCTGGTGGTGCCTGCCTTGAGCCATAGCTGCAAATCAGTGCTCTGGAAAGGGCTCTTTTCTCCCAGTTTGATTCTTGCAACTCTTTTCTAGGAACTCAAACTCCCTGACCAGCCCAGTGCTGCCAATGGTAAGAGTCTGAAAACTGGTGTAGGTTCTGGTGGTGATCATTTGGTCACCACTGCTGACTCCTTTTCATCTGCTCTTTTCTCCCTTTACCACCTACTACTGTCCCCAAGTTTGACTCTGGCACCCTGCAACCTTGCTGGGAGGGCAGGACACCTCCCTGGGGAGATGGAAGTGACAACTAAGCCCTTCCTCTTCTCATATGTCTATTTCAGAGCCTGATTTTTGAGGAAACAGGTCTTATACAGTCCTTTTGTCAGCCTGTCCTTTTCACCATCAACACTTTGACAAACCAAATATAGCAGGGGAGAGAACGCTTAAAAGATTCTAATTTCTTTCAATGTCTGTAAAATGGGTATATATCTATGGGGGAGAGTGAGGAAAACAATTCCTGTGAGTGGGATTGGACATGCCTTCCCCATGGGAATGATTCAATTTAAGTGCTTGTACCCTATAAAGCACAGGAGTCCATAGGGATGAGACTCAAATCAGATTTCTGCTGATTTTCATCAGGATATCTTCAGAGACAGAGACATAAAGCAAACTACACTTTGAAACTGGCTGCATCTCTCGTTCAACCCACATTTTGTCCTCTCCAGCCCAGCTACTGTGGGTTTTTTGACTTCTTGCTGTGAGCTGTGCACATTGCCAGGGCTGGTCCAGCCCCTGCTGGTCCCACCAGCCACTGAGAGGCTGCTATTTACAACCTTCAAAGACACAGATCTTTGAAGCCAGAGGTGTGAAGCTGCTTCAGAAGAACAGAAAACTAAGTTCTTTCCTTGTGATTCATTTTCCAGCACACAATTAAGCCCCATTAGAGGGGCAGTGTAAATGGTGACTTTTTATCTCTTTCCACTGACAAGCTGTCAGTTTACCTGGCTGTTGTCCTAAGCCAATGCTTTGACTTTGATGAATTGTGGTACCCACAGTTTCTGCTCCTGTTCAGTTATTTGGGCTTCTTTAGTATGAAGTATCTCACACAGAGATAAAGGCATTGGGTCTTGGGCTTAGATTTTTTCTGAAAAGTTTACAAAGTTAAGGATAATTCCCCTTAGTGCCTGGTGGATCTTTTCACTGGAAGGTTGAGAAAAAAATCACTTAACCATTGAATTGCAATTGCTCAGGTATAGTCCAAGCTTGTCTTGGGATTGAGAAGGTGCAAGAGAAAGGAAAAGTCAACTCAAGCTCTGTTTTCTTGGTCCACGTGGATCTTCACATGCCCTGAGCAGTGGTCCCAACCAAGGTCCACCAAGAAGGATCAGGCCTTGTATCTCCATACTCATGTATTGCCTTGCTGAATTCCACCCTGGATGTGTTCTGTCATCTTCCTTAGGCCCTGAACTGCTCCTTCCTGGTTGTACTAGCTGCTAACACCCAAAATATGCTTCTTCCTTCATTGCAGTAGCAGTTGCTCACTCCTAGTCCGCTTTATTTTGGGGGTGTGAAAACTGCAGCCTGTGCTGTACATTCCTTGCCCCTCTAAAGTGCTGTTTGGATCAGCAGACTTTTGCCTCCAGTTGTTTTGTAGCTGAAATATTTATTGACTGCTCTTTGTTTTCGATGCAGGATGTAGCAAGACAGAACCAGGACAACTCCTATAAGGCTCTTTTCCTAAGATATGCTAATCAGGTACCCTCTCTAGAACATATTGTTGGAAAAAAATAATAAAAAAACTACATGTGGACTTGCAAAAAGAAAAACTGATCTATGATGTTGATACAAATCCATTTAGAATTTTTTTTTTTTTTTAAATGTAGCTCCATCCTCAAGTGGATACCTTGAAAATGGTATTGATTGACCTGCCAAAACCCCCAGAAAAATGGGACATTCAGCTGGGGATAGATTGTCTAGTGCCATATATCAGTGGAATATTGGAGATTTATAGTTGAGCTGGTGATGGACTTGCATGTGTACTTTCTTTTTTCTTTTTTTTTCTTTTTTTTTTTTTTTTTGCTTTGGTTTGTTTATTTGCTGAAAGCAATTAGAAAGCCTTGGGTAGTCCACCCCCCCTCTCATCAGCATCATTTTCCATTTGCCTTCTCAGCACTTGGAAACCAGACATCAGTCAGCGTTTGAGTAATTGATTCCTGCTCTTTCAGAGCCAAGCTCTGTGTTCACAGGAGATGCTTTTAATGGTTTAATAAACTGTTATAAAGAACTCCTTGACTTAGTCAAGAGGAAAAAAATCGCTGTCAAAAGTCTCTGCACAATGAACCTCTCGCAGTTAATGGCTATATCAATGTGTGAAGGTGAAAATGAGCAGGGCTGCCACACCGGGTGCCCCGGGGGGGTCTCGGGAGGGAGGTGGCCGGGATGGCTGAGGGGCAGCAGTGTTTGTGCTCCCAGCCCACTCACACCATGCCTGCTGTGCTGCCCATCCATGCTCCCCATCCCTGCAGAGCAAACCCCGTGGTGATGGCAGTGCCCGGAGTCCCCTGCAGCTATAGGGAAGGACCTGGAGTGGCCCGGCAGCGTGGAGGGCCTTGTTGTGCTCCAGAGGGGATGCTGCTGCTCCTTTGATGTATATAAACTGAGGTTCTTGGTTGCTAGAGTGGCTGAGAAATAAAGTTTTGGGCAAAAGTGACACAGGAGAAAACTTTATGCTCACAGGCGTCTCTTTGTGTTTTATTTTGCATCAGGGCTCAACTATTGATGCCTCACAACTGCAACAACTCCTTAATGAAGTGATCTTGCAAGGTAAAGCTTTTACTGCCCAACTGATGTCTTTGGTGCTTCCCTATCCTTAGACATAGGATTTAATGGTGTCCTGATGGTCCTTAAACAATCCTCATTGTGGCTTACTGCACTGAGGGATCAGAGCATGAGAGGGGCACAGCTGGGGGGCTGGAGCCAGCTCAGCCACGCACAAGGCTCAAAGTGCTCTTAGGACTTGCTACAAGTGGCCTTTCTTGTCACTGTCATTTCCCTTACTTCAAGAGGGAAGGGTTTCCTTCCATGGGCAGGGATTGTGCAGAGTGAGCCCAAACAGGGCCCCTGTCCTTGGGGAAGGTAGAGGTGTCTGAGATGTGCAGATTGCCTCAGCTTGGCACAGAGCCCTTGCTGCTGTTTGAGAACCTGAACCAGAGCTGGGGCTTTTCAGCCTGGTGTCCTCCTTCCCTCAGAACGGTGTCCTGATGCCTGTCACAGCCCTTGCTCTTGCTAATTCCTTCTGTTTTGTCAATCCTTGCAGATGAAATGACCAGCCTGGGAGGGAGATTCAGCTTTGATTCATGCAGAGGCATTTTAGCTCTGATGGATGTATCCTTTCAGCAGAAGCAATAAACTTCCCTGGTGCTGCCCATCCTTGCCTTGAGTTATGGCTGAGCTGAGCATCCCAGTGTGAGAACCTGCAAGTAAATATTAGCCCCAGTCCCCTATAAATAACTGTCCCATAGTCCATGCAGGACTTTGCTGTGCATGCCCTGGCTCTGGTGTGTCTGCTGAAAGGTGAGGATCAACCTTCTGCTACCAGCTGACTCTTCGCTCTCATTCTGCCCTCTCTGGGGCTTGGCTAAGCTTCACCCTTGGGTGGGGGTCTCAGGCAGAGCTGAGACAAGGAGGCAGGACAGAGTTTAGGCATAAACTGTTCTGTGGTGGTTGCACCATGCCAGCCTGGGGTGGCACTTTAGCAGGCTGCCAGCAATGCTGGTGTCAGGGGCAGAAACATTGTCACTGCTGAATCCCAGGCACTGGCCTCGCAGACCATCCCAGAGTATATTTCCAGTGTGTCTTTCCTATTTAGCTGAATGACTCAGTCTTTTTACTGTTAACAAGACAACACAAGAAATACATTTCTGGCCATTGTAGAACAAGAGGGCTCCTTGATGGAAACATACATCTCCCTCGTGCGTTTCTTCCCCTTTGCTTGCTCATTGTGTCTCAAAAAGCTTTGAGACATTTTCAGACCTTTAAAAACTGCCAGAGAATGAATAAATATGACCAGAAGTCCCTCTCTCTTTCCAGCTTTCAGCATCTAGCCAGTGAAAGAGACTTTTTCTCCTCTGCAAAGCCTGTCCTGGGATAAGTGGGCACTGTGAATGCATGGCACGTGCAAAGAGCTGACAAAGCCTCTGCTCTGCTATAATTCAGGATGGATTTTTAATTCTCTGGCCTGCAGATAACCCATGTACAGTGTGACCTATCCTGGCCTGCAAAGCCAGGATCAGCTTTTTTCACTCGGGTTCCCCAGCAGTGGCGCTTTTCTGCTTGTACTTCACTGGTGATGAGTTTTGCTTTCGGGGAGGTTTCCCCTCCTGCATTGGGGTGGGTGCTGTGTGTCTGCCCAGGACTTCTGGGTGGAGTATGGAGGGGAGCAGGTTCAGGATCATCTCCTCATGCTCTTGGCTCCTCAGTGCCTGTTCTCCTGGAGGATCCAGGCAGAGCAGATCCTGTGGTGCCCCGTGCAGAGGCAAGGCCATGGGGCCACGTTCACTCACAGGGGTGTCTGTGCTCCGGGGTAAATGTCACCGCAGCTTCCCCTGTGGTTAGAGGCACCTTATAAATAGAAACCTTTTGTGGTTTGTGAGCGCAGGCATGAGCAGCTGTGCAATGTGGCAAAGAAGGTGGATTTAAACACGACTGAGAGCAGCAAAACTCTTGGTTTTCTCAGCACGAAGTAACCCACAGAAGAGGCTGCATCTTATGTGTTCAGTTCTGTGCAGGCAGCAGCCCCGACAACAAAGACAGCCAGGTTCAGCTCTCATTAAGCGCTCGATTCTTAACTAAATGCACAGCTCAACTCGAATGGAAGACTCACCCTGCAGGAGTTCGGGAGCCTCTGGCGAAGTCTCACTAAGTACATGGTACGGGGAGGGGGTGGCTCTCTCTCGGCTGTGGATATTGTGGATACTGTGGACACTGTGGATTCTGTACCCCGGGGCTTTCCAGCAGCAGGGAGCAGATGCTCCGTGCTCTCAGAGCGCTGCGGGGAGAAGCCTTGCAGAGGCTGCTTGCTTAGCGGGTCAGAGTTCCCTCCTCTCACGCAAGGGAGGCAGTGGTGTGTGTAAAGTGCTCCAAATGAGCAGCCCAGGCTTTTCCAGCACAGAGAACATTGAGGGGAAAGGTAGGAAGGCCAATTAGGCTCAGAATCTGATGGAAATCTCTATGTCTGTGCCACCACTGGCTTTTTTTTTTTTTTTTTTTTTTTTAGAAAAGCCTTCTAAGCTGAAATGACTTCTTGAACAGAGTCATCTGAAAAATGTCATTTCCTCATTTCTGCAGTTTCTAGTGGAAATGTATAGGATCTGATGAAAGCTTGTATGGGAGAAATGTTTCTGCTCCAGGATAAGGACTGGAAGCAGTGACATGGTATTTAGGGTCCCACCTAAATTATTCAGGGCATGCATGGCAGCTTCTCTGTGTCAGGTCCTTCTCCCTCAGCCTTGGTGCAGGACAGGAGGGTTTCCTCAAGATTCAGGTTTGGGTGGGCTCCAATTTATTCCATTCCTCTTGAGATGGTCTGAGACCACCTAGTTCCCCATCTAGATAGGGGTGCTCTTCCCACTGACAGCACCTCAGATGTGGTGTGGTGTGTTAGGAAAGCAAAAGGCTTCTGCCCACCCCAAACCATGGGATTTCTTACACTGTAACATTGGAAATGGGTCTCCCTTGTCACAGCCACCCCATCTCACCTGTTGAACTTCTTTGCAGTGTATTTATTAAGGCAGGAGAACAGGTTGTAGTAGTAAATGTGGGGAGTGGTGGTAAGAACTTGAAATCTGCCTTTGCACTGTATTTTAGGATATCTTCTTCAAGGAAGACAGAAACCGTTCTGGATTTCTTGATGTTGCTGAACTGGAGAACGCGATCCAGGCAGCAGGTACGCCCTGAGGTGGCGAGCAGCTCCCTTGGTTTTCCCCGTGGCAGTGAAGGAAAGGATGGAAAAGAAAGAGGAAAGAAAAGAAGACCTTTAGGGAGAAAGTGGCTTGGATTTCCCAGAGATGCCAGTTAGATCACAGCTCTGCTGAGAGGTCTGTGCTGGGGAGCCAGCAGAGAGATGCAGAGAAGCAGCACTGGTCAGACCTGCTTCTAGGTCATGGATGGAACATCCAGTAGAGGAAAGGAGAAAGGAAGAGTTGATTCTTGCACTTGCCTCAGTTCCTGCAGTTTCTCTTCGGGGCGGTGAGTAAGAAGTCTAGGAGGGAAAGCCACACCGAGAGGCATTTATTTAGTTTGCACTGACCTCTGTTGGCTACTGAGTGCTGAAACTCTCAGTGAGTGCACATGAGTGAAGCATTTCAGCTGAGTCGTCTCGAAGGAGACTTTGTGTGTGAAGTACATCTCTGACACAGCGATCCCCTTTTAATTGTGCAGTAGAGAAGCTCCCATTTGGCTGCCTGGAGCTCAGAGGGATGCTGTCCCAGGAGGAAACTGGTGCAGGATTGCTATCCCTGGAAGCCATCAGCTGAGGGAATGCATATATAATTCTTTTGCTGCTGGGCAAAGAGAGCTTTTTTATATATGGATATATAATTTTTGTGAGAGCTGGGGAAAGCATCAGCATCTGTCTGAGAAGTGCAGCACTGATGTGCCAAATGTCAAAGGAGAAGTTGCCAGGGCCATTCTGTGAGAAAGATGCTAAAGTGTAAAACTGGGAGGAAAATTGTACATGGAAATGTCCTGTCAACCAAAACAATGCAGCTGTTTGAAGGGATAAAAAGGCACTCTTAAGTGGCAAATTCAATACATGTTTGGCTACAAGTAGTTCTGAGTGGGGAAGAAAATTACAAGCTCATTCTTGCTGCCCTCTGAGCCAGACATCTGCATTTGAATCTGGCTTGGCAGTGGGGTGATCCCTGTTCTGGCTTTTGAGCAGGAACCCCAGAAGGCATTTGGGAGCTTGGTGCTACCTCTGGGAATGGTATTCATGTATGTAAATCCAGCTCCCAGCCAGCTGTTCCCTGAAGTGTGCAGTGCTTTCCCCAACAAAACACTGCAGTGTGTGCTTAATTTTCACTGTTTTCCTAATGCTTCCAATAATAATATGGATCAGAGTAAAGCAGGCCAGCTGCATTAACAGCAGCACTGCCCTGAAATTCAGCAGCATTGGCCTGATGTATTTACAAACCCCTCTTTGGCAACAGCAAATGATTAAAAATAATTTTTATAAATAGGGAAACATCAAGTCAGTAATTAAAAGCTTGGCTAAAATCAGAGTGAGGAATCCAGCATATAAAAGGTTTGGGGAGTAGTCTTACAAATCAGCTGAAAAGTCTTGGGAACAGAGAGGGCTGACCCTTCAGTCTGGTTGATGAGGTTAATTGAGAGACACTGCCAAGTGAGCAGATTTCAGAGCAAGTGTATCCCAGACTGACCAGGCCAAATTCTTGGTGTTTTACTAGTGTAAGACTTAATTGCAGCATCCCATAAGTAATATTTGCTGGAATCCGGTCTCTGGAGAGAGCTTGATTGAATTCCTCCTGTCTTCAAAAGGTTAAAAATAGAATTCATTGCTCATTGCTACAGTGATTTAAAACCAGACTCGAAGAAGACATTTAATT
The DNA here is from genome assembly GCA_013397555.1 of Urocynchramus pylzowi. NCBI lineage: Eukaryota > Metazoa > Chordata > Aves > Passeriformes > Fringillidae > Urocynchramus > Urocynchramus pylzowi. The sequence continues at coordinate 981,102 of VZRH01004320.1, forward strand.
AATTAGATTAATTTTTAATTACTATCTTTATCTCATTTGAAAAGAATATAAAATCATGTTTACCTTAATTTGAAATGTATCTTAAGCCCAAATGTATTTCCATTTTTTAATTATTCAGCATAATGTACCTGCTTCCTGCTGCAGACCTCCAACTAGGCTCATGCAACCAGAGTTTGTCAATGGTGGTACTAAACCACTTCCATCGGCTCTCTCTCTCCCTACACAGGTGTAGAGAAGCCATTTCTTTTATTTCTGCTTTTTCAACTAATTTAGCTCCATGATGAGTTCATTTAAAACTGAAAAGTTTAGAGCTGGTTGGAAAAGCAGGAAAGTTACTTCACATCCAGCTGAGCTACTAAAACCTGGAGTGAGTAAATGAGACTTTTCTGAAGTCTCAGAGAAGGCATTAAACCAAAGTTATCAGTCCAGCTCTCTGCAGAAAATTTCCCTTTTGTTTTGCAAATCAGCTTTTAGTGCAAAATATATTTAAATCATTCCTCTTATATAGCCAGCACATTTAGGGTAGTTTTATTTAACTAATAAAAGAATCATTCTAAAAAGCAATTTTTGTTCATTCAATTGAATACCAATTTCCATCCAAACAGACTGCGACACAAATACTGAATAATCAGCTAATAAAAAAGAAATGCACCCTTCACCATTTTCTAATAGAAGAGAAAATGTAAAAATTAAGAATCCCAGGCATGCTATGCAGTGTAATAGCCTGAGCATGCAGCAATGCAGCATCTGCCTCTTTAGCAGAAAGAGCCAGTGGTATTGGAAATGCTATGCTCAGACTTTTACAGTTATGAGCCAAAGAAAATCACCCTTTCTTATAGAAAATAAAAGCTAGAAAGGCAAAGCAAGATAACACTAGATTAGTTAGCTCAGTGTTTGCAGCTTGCTGACTTAAGCCGCCATGGGAGTCAATGAGTAAGGCGACTTTGGTTTTCCTTTACCCTATCCCGACTCTTAGGCACAAACTGGGGGAAAAGCTGTCCAGGAATGCTCGTCAGGGCAGAGGGCTGAGGGTGTCCCCAGCTTGTTGGCAGGGTGCAGGAGGCCATCAGAGCTGGTCCATCCCCTCCCAGCGTGTCTTCCCTCGGCAGGTCTGGCCACCGACGCGCAGCTGCTGCGCCTGATGACGCTGCGCTACGGCGATGCCGCCGGCAGGGTTGGCTTCTCCGACTTCGTGTGCTGCATGCTGCGCCTCGACACCATGACCCGTGAGTGCCAGCACTGCCAGGGCACGTGGCAGCAGGGCAGCCTGCAAAGCCAGGCTGTGAGCATGCCAAGGGACAAGGGACACGACACAAGGCGTAATAATACCGGTCTACCAGCGTAGCTTGGATGTGACGCGCCTGCCCCGAGCCCAGGCGTGGCCCTGGCAGCTCTTTGGGTAGCCTGTTTGTCAGGAGCTGGATTTATCTCCTGAGCACTGGAGCAACCGGCTGCTAAAAAGTAGTTCAGTGTTCAGTAAAGTTCTCTCAGTTTTTTGGTAAGGAGAAAGTCCAGTATCCTCTGTGGATACACAAACCCCGTGTCGCATCCAACTATTGCCTGGCACTTGCAAGGAGGGAGTGTCTGTAAATGAGCTTTTGCCTGAATGGAAATGAAATTCTGTTTCACAAAACTGTAGTTTTTGCTACTCTAATAAGAAGCATTTTGACTGGAGATACTGGTAGTTAAACAAAGTCAGCAACTGTGACCCCTGTGCTAGAACATTGCTACAGCAATTTATTTCATCTTTGGAATGAGCTGGGTTTCAACAGTGCATGGAAACGAGTGTTCATTTTCTCCCATGTGTTTTTAGCACTGATGTTTAATGGGCCAATAGTGGTCAGCAGATCTGCTTGGATGACACTGCTGAAAATCCCATTTCAAGGGAGTACAGCAGAAGCAGCTCTGAAAGCATTGTAAAATCAGAGCGTGTCCCGATTTTAATGCTTTCATTTAAAAAAAAAAAAAAAAGGCTTGTAAACACCCATTTTTTGTGATTATACATGTCACTTGCTGTAGATGAAAGTTTTTATGCCTAAATTAGTGCCACAGTATTTTTTTTTGTTTAAAAAAGATTCTTTTATGTTTTAAGAGACAATGTAAAGACAAATCTTTTGCATCCATGTGGAAACAAGTATCTAAAAGTTTCATTGCTGTCTGTAATGAGAATCTTAAAATGCTCTCCACTCTTTCAGTTATCATTTTACAGAGGGTTTAATGTGGAATACATTTCTTAAACTTTTTAGATCATTGTGAATAAGTTTATTACAGGAGAGGATAAGGATGCCAAGTGAGAATAAAAGGCAGTCAACCTTTATGATGATGTGAATGCAGCAGGGAAGATAAAATCTGTCCCATTAAATCATTATTCATCCTCTCAAGATAGCCAGAGATGAGACCCAAACCAAAAGCAGCATCTTCTTTGCAAATTCTATTTAACTGGAGTTAATGAAGCAGTAAAGAGGCACTTACCTCTGCCCAGAGGAGGTAATTTCAGTGCTGCCACTTTTTCCTAAAAAGACTGCTGGGTGCAAGCCCAGCCCTGCAAATACAGCCTTGTCAAGGGACTGGGCAAAACTTGAGGATTTCCTTGTTCTGTGCCTTTCTTCAGAGCAGTGTAGGCTGGATGTGCCACCTTCCTCCCTGCTCTGGGCCACACAGGTAGCTCTAGTGGCCTCCTAAGGGGCAGATGAGCAATGAGCCCTTGTGCCCTGTTCCTACTCTCTCCCAGCAGCCTTTTTGCTAAGGCTGGGCAGGTTTCAAAACATTTGTAATCTTACAAAGTCTTTTCCATTCAGGGTGGGAAACTCCAGGCTTCCAGAGAAATGTGTCATTCAAGGATAGACAGACTTAAATTTGCTTCAACTTTTTATTACTGTTATAACGGCACTTTTCTTGGAGAAAAGTAATTTCAAAATGAATAAAAACCCCTCAAAATACTGTGTTTTGAGTTTATCCAAATACTTGGGTTTGAAGACTTCTCCTAGACATACTGCAATATAAATATGCACATAGAATAACAATATTTGAATGGATTTAAATTTCCTGATGGCAAAGTGTTCTGTCAAAAAAACTTTCAGCAATGTTAATTTCAAACTCTAGCTGAATAACAGCAGCATCTGCATTTATATTCCCTGCAAAAAGCTTGCAAGGCATACTAATGACTTCAAGAGAATCACTTTCTTTAGGGCACACTGTGATCACTCACTGCCAGGGAGGATGGAAAAGGACCAACAGAAAGATCCCCTGTGGGAAGATGTGTTTCATTAGTTCACTGTCCTCCTGTCACTCTTCAGGCAGGAAAACAATTGAAACAAATTATGAGAGGAGATGAAAGCAGCCACATTGAGCACTGCCTGTCCCTACACCTCTGCCAAATTCTGGCCCCAAAACTGGGATGCCTTCTCAGGCTGTGATCCAAGGGCCAAGGCAGAAGGGGTACCCAGCACAGAAATGAGATGTGGCCAGGCAGGACACCTGAGCCAGGCAGAGCATCCCAGCACAGGGATTGCAGCTCTGCTCCTGAGCTGCCACAGCCTTATGGTTGCATTGCATTCTTGCTTCTTTTCCATGAAACAAGGGGTTTTTTGTTCTTACCCTAGATGCATTCCAAAACTTAGCAGAGGGCGGATCGCAAATTTTGATGACAGCAATGGAGGTAAGAATACTCCTTCCTTGTCTTCTCTCCAGCTCCAAAGTGGGAGCACATGTTAGCAGAAGGGTGAAGTTAAAGAAGATGTGTGATGTGTGTTGCTAGGCTTGTGTCCTAGCAAATAGTGGTGGAAGTTTTGCCTGGCTGGAAGTACATCCTGTGTGAGAGGTGTTTCCCTGGGGTTCCCTGGCCCCACTGGTGCACAGCTCAGAGGTGGCCATCCCTGGCCAAGACATGGAGTCTTCCTTTACTGACACCAACCTGTCCTTGCTGGAAACATTGCTCAAAGTGACTTTAAGGAAGTGACAAAAAAAAAAAATCCATGCCCTCATTTCTTACTGCCCCATCTGTTAATCCTGAATTGCAAAACATCTTGGTTTTAAGAAAGAAACAGCAGACAAATGTTTGCTGCTGCTGTTTGTCTTAAAAGCACAGCCTGAAGGATAGCTCACTGAATGGGGATACATCAGGCTTTTTATCAGCTAGTCTGAAGCAAAAATCCTGCTGTGCTCCATAGTGATATGCCTAAATACTGCATTTTATCAGTCTGGGGACTGTTATTTGACAACCCAGTGTTTAAAAAGATTTTTTAAAAGAGCCTTTTACAATCTCACCAGCTCCCATTTACACTCTGTGGTTAGTGCAGAGCCTCACTGTTCATTAAATCTGTTTTGTACCAAGGGCAGAGCACAGTTTGCAAGCAGAGGACCTGGACCTATTTTATAGGGTAGTCTGTAGGACAGCCAGGTTCCCAGAAGTTGCTATCTCTTCCACTTGCAATCAGGCAGGTGCCACCCTTTCCCAGCAATTGCTCCTGCTGCAGCTGCTGCAATAATTTATCATGGAAAACAACATATGGAAAGAGTTTCTGGGTCTGAATTGTAATAAGGGAAAGAGGCAGTTCCAAAATCCTTTAACTATGTTGTGCAGTACAAAAGGACTACAGTCACTGGGTCACCCCTGAAGGTCCTGAGACAAGTCTGAAGAATTGGTGTACCATCACAGTATAAATGCACCTCTTCTCTTTTTTTTTCCAGTGGCTGACTCTTGTCATGTACACCTAGAGAAATGCCAGAGGTCATGGTAAGAAATCTCCTCAGGGCTGACAACAGGGGTGGGGCCCTTGCAGGAAGCTCAGCCTGGAGTTATGGGGGGTTTTGAGACAAGAAGCTGTGAGAGGAAGAGGGAAAGAGGTGAGACCTGCAGCATGAGAAGAGCTGCAAAGGGAATTGGACTTTGGGCTATTTTTTCCTGGGGAATTGCTGATGACCTTACCAGTCAAGCAGACCACCAATGCCTCAGCTAGAAACTTGTCCCTACCTGAAATAATAGATGAGAGAGCATAACTTACTTTCTTTTGTCTTCTGAGGGGTGAAATTACCTCTGCATATTTTACACAGCAGCAAATGTATAGTCAAATAGAGGGTGGGTATATGGAGTAACTTAGATTTCTTGGTCAGTCTGATTTCACATTTTTAACAGAATTACGTGGTTTGGTTTACATTTGAACTACAGTCCCTACCTTGTGCTTCTTTTGATGTTTGCTGCCTTCATGTCAGGCCTAGAGAGGGACTTTTTTCCTCTGGACATCCCAATTTTGCTGCTTGGTTCTCGTGAAAGACTCTGCCTTTTCCTGCAGAAAACTTGTGCTGTTTATGCATCCGAGAACCATCTTGGCCGTGGTGCTTCTGCTAACCCTCCGTGATGCAACTGTTCCAGCTGCAGTGTTAAAGTGTTAGTGCTGGTCCCAAGCATTTGTCACTGAGGAGAAAGCTGGCAGGAAACCCAATCCTTAGTAAAATGTGCAGTGGAGGGGCAGTTGACCCCAGGAATTTGTGGAGCATCCTTTGGCAAATCAGACACTTTCCTTATCAGCCCAGTCCAAAAAAGGAGTAAAATCTCAAACCCATGACATTCTTTGAAATCCATGAGCTGCATCCAGCTAACCCTTTCTACAGACAGGAATTACAATAATAAGCAATACAGGAACAGCATCTCTGGGGTCTCACACCCTGTTTCTGAAGGCAGTTTGCAGTGGATGCCAGCTTTGGTGAGAAGTTGGAAGGGGAAATGTCTAACTGGAGTAGAAATTACACTCCCCCAGGGAGAAAGCATGGTAGGTTCAGACCAAGGCAGGGGTGGCTCCACGTCTTTCACCTTGACTCCAGGACTACATTTGTGCCCTGCTGCTACTCCCTCTTGGCTCCTGGTTACATCCAGTGTGTCCAGCTGTGGCAGGAGCTGGGCTTCAGCACTCAGCACTGTGATGCCTTCACCCCCCTGCACTCTGCCTGCCAACAGTTGTTTGTTTGAAAGTCTGCCCTTTGCATTCAGAGCTGTGGACAGTGCAAACCTGCACGTTGGTGTGTGGAAACAGAATATTCACAACACTGCACCCAGCACTTGCACTGCAGATTATCATTAGGTAAATATGAGAAGGACCTTGCCTTTGGAGATGAAGTTGCTTAAATTATTGCTTGCAAATTATATTCATAGTCTATTTAGTCGTCTTTTTTTTTTTTTCATGAATAATTCATAAACTGATCATAACTTCTGGGAATATATAATTAATCATAATTTTCACTTACTGGTTTGGAATGAAATCCTGCCTGCAGGGTGTTTGTAAGCAGTTCACTTGAGCAATTTAGCAGACACTTGCAGCTGGAGCCTGGGCAGTCATGGCACAGGACCCTCAGAGGATCAGAACTGTTAAAACTGGAGCGTAACAAACTGTGATTGGAGTGGGAAAACACACTTGGCATTCGCTGAAAAAATTCTCTTGGCAAAACTACTCCCATCAGTGATTCTAAAGGCTGACCTGAAGCTGGCTGTATTCTGAGTGAGTCTCTTTACCTCTGTTTTAGGTGACTTCTCTTCCTCCTCAGTAGAGCAGTGCCCAAGGCCATCCCATACAAAAGCCATCCACGGAGTTCTTGAAAAGAACTCCGTGAAGGAGTGAAGCCAGGTGTCCTCATGCTTGGTGGCACTCAGATGCTGGGATGAAGAGTCCTTTCCAGGCAAACTGGAGGTGTCTTGGAGAGAGAAGAATTGCTAATGAAAGCACTCCATGGGCAAGCTGGAAGTGTTGACTGTAATCTCCTCTCATCTTCCTGTAAATAGTGCAGAAGTTAGGATCAGCTCCATTAACTCCACTACGAAAAAGAACAGAGCCATGCCTTTCATGTGAAAGGAGTGTATAAGATGTAGATTACAAAAACAATTAAGACACAGTTTTATTTTAATTATTTCTTCGTTTTCTTGTGCGCCATTTATAAGTGCCAGAAAATGATTCAAGAAATTAGTCACAATTCATAACACCAGAAGCTTTTTTATTTTCTTTATACTTTTTATTAATAAATTAGAAAGAAAAAAAAGTCTTAGGCATTTTTGAGTTCATCAACTATAGGGATTCCATTTTATTTGCTACAGAACTGGGGTGGCATATTAGAGATACAGAAGAGATTGTTCAATGCTTTTTTCTGACTTCCAGAATCTATATTGGGACTTTCTGGGAATAGAAGAGTTTATCTGAACTGCATTCTCTTCCTCTATCCTGATGTCTTTAAAAATGTAGGGCTTCTTCAGACATAATTCCTGCTCAAAAATTTAACTTAAACCTGCAAAATAACAGTAACCTTTCTGTACCCACACATGAACTTCACTTTCATACTTTTTTATCATGGCATTAATAGCAAATTTTGTGATCTATTCCACTCAGCTATTGAAAAAAAAAATTATGAAGACTCTATTTGTGAAAAAGCTAAAAAAGAAGGATGCAAATGTCAATGGATGAAAGAAATCCCAGGTTGCCATGGCAATATAATTCACACCGTGCCTCACCCAGACCCTCTGCACAGGTTTCCACTGAGGCATCCACATGTTAGCAACAGATTTACCCATTTGCCAGGGAGATGTTGCACATTTGAGCAACAGGTACATCACAAAATAAAGATGAAACCCAGATCTTTGTTATCATGGGGGACAGTCTGTGTTGTGTCACTGCCTCATTCAGCAGCTTGGAGAGCATTGCTCATGTAGGTATGTCCTGGGCAAGAGGGGCCACTGAACCCACTCTTCCACTGAAAATTAGAGCAAGGGGAAATCAGTAAAATTAGACTATTTTAAATTTTTTTTCAGTAATTTTTGAACAAACTGATTCCTTCTCCAAAGCGGGGCTTACACATCCCACCTGAAATGGTTAATCACTAATTAAGCCCTCTGCAAATGTTGGCAAAGAGAGAAGATTAAAAGGGGGCCATGGAAAAATAAATATGCTTTGCTAAAAAGGTTTATTAGTAGAATCATTTCAGGGAAAGGTTTATGTAGCTTAGCCTGGGATAATTAAAAAACTTCAAGTACTTCTGGATGACTTCCACCACACAGTTCAGCGGTGCTCAAGATGGCTCAGACCTGCTGGGAACAGGCTCTTTGTAGCTACAGAGAAGTCATCTCTATTAAAGTTGCAAAATTCAGTCCAAGTCAACTGATTTAAATACTTAAATTCTTGTTGTGTGAAAGTCTCATCTATAAAAATACCAAGCCATTAAGATTAATCTTAAAAATCTTAATTTGCAACCCATGTATTACTTGTCCTTTTGTTGAGATGCATAATTGCCTTTCTGTGGAAGGCAATTCTGCCTGTCAGGAGACAGAGATCCTTGTCTCATAACTCAGCCTGGCCATGGGCTGAAATGTCTCCTCTTCATTGAAAAGCAGGCACAGACACCAGGCACCCCTGGTGAGAAACATCACCTATCCATGAGTTGTCTCCCTGTGAGCAGCTGCTGGGGCTGATGCTCTGGGGAGTGTCCCCAGGCACAGAGCCCACCTTCAGCTCCATCCCACCAGCCCTTCACCCAGCTGTGTGTGGCTCTGTGCACACCAGCACTCTCAGGGACCAACCCACGGCCCCTCTGGCTTTGCAGGCTGGTGCCTGCAGGCTGATCCTGCTCTGGGGCAGAGTAATAACTCACTGCTGTCAAGCTGAGCATGGCTGCCTGTCTGTGGCATTGGAGGAATTGGTATTCCATTTGATTTATACCTCCAACCAAGCTAATTAAGCAACAATTCAGGAAGAATCCATCATTGTGACAGACTTGTTGATTAACCATCCCAAGAACAAAGTCAAGGGTGTTTGGTAGCCTGAAGAAAAAAAGGGGTCAATAAGGGAGAAAAGCAATGATTTGGCCATAATACAGCAGTGACTGTTATTTCCAAAAGCAACAAGAAACTTAATACATTTCACAAATACTGGGGCCAACACTGAAAACAAAGGCAGCTAAGATCAGTGGGATGTTAGATAAAGAGAGAAAACTTCTACATTTCATCTTTGTGTGATTAAGCTGTGAAGGCCAATTTTATGGGGATGGTGCCCCTATTAAAATCTTCAGGCCCCTTCGTCTGTGTTTGCCAGCTCTGAAATGTGAGTGCAGTCCCCATGAGATTTCTGGCACTTGTGAAGGCTCTGAGATTCATCCAATTATGATAATATCCTCTCTAATTTTTTTTCATTAAAATCAGTTCCTAGTCCTCAGGGACACAAGTCTGAAAAGCCCTAAGAGAATCTGCTGTTAGAAATGGAAGAGAAGGACCTCGAACAAATGCTCTATTTTTAAATCTTCATGAGGCTAAACCCCTCAAGAGGGTAAGAAGCAGGATGAAGCAGATGAGATTAGTGATGCTGAACTCCCTAGCACAGGAGATGGGATATAGAGCTGATGAAATTAGGTAGGATCTAAGCCAACCATTAGCTTTAGAAGGACTTTGGTGCAGATTGGTGACAGCTGACCCTGAAAGAATAATCTCTGCATCTCTGAATCTTGGAGCCTGTTTACTGCCCTTCTTCTGAGACCCAAAGACCCCATGTCTTACATCTGCCTGCCAAAGGCTGTGCCCAAATCATGCCAAGATGGACAGAGGAGGAAGTTCTCACTTGTCTTCCCTACAGGGTCTGTTTCCTGAGCAAGCAGCCTGGGCCAAGGCTTTCCCAGGCACCTTGGAAGCTGTGGTTTGATGCCCACATCTCAGTGGACACATCTTGCTGTTGTGGCATGGGAGACTGGGGGTGTCCATTCTTGGAGCCAGTCTTGGTGCAACTGAACCTCCCTCTCTACCTTTGGCTGTGCCAGGTCTCTCACAGAGAAACTGCTGCAGCAATTTATAAAGAAAGACTATAAAAATTTCCAAGGAAAAAAAAAGGCTCATTATTCCATAACCCCATGCATGGCTGGAGAGGGGAAGGCTGGGTCACTGCCTGTGAGCAGCCCAGTGGCCCTTGCACTTTATGGTGTGCACGAATCATTTTTGGCTTTGTTTCTTAATTTCTCAAAGCAGGGAACAGCCATGCCATGCCACAGCAAATGTCCTGACTGGGGGCTGCAGACTCACAGGCCTGTCTCAAGCAGGGCTGCAGCAGTGAGGGACTGGTATTCCACTGGAAGAATAGCAGCCTGGAGGGGTGCCTGGGAACGCTCAGGTCTGGCTGCTGCCCTCAGCTGGATGGTGACCCTTTCTCAAAAGAGGTGCTTGTCCTTCTCTGAGTAGGAAGTTCTGTCAAGAGAGACCCCTCCCCATTTCAGGTGGCTCAGCAGGGGCACAGACAAACAGTGGGATCATTCCTCTCATGGGGGGTGCCAGCTCTCTTTGTCTCTATGGAGTGTAGCCTTAGCACCTGTCTTGAGGACTTCTTTGCTGCATGGCTGCAGCTGAAACATTTTGCTTTCACCTGGCAATTCCTCACACAAAATACCTTAAGCTGCAATTTCTGCTTGCACTCCTCGCACCTGGTTCCACCCTGCAATAGCTGCACCTTTTCAGCCCTGGGGAGGGAGATGCCCAGGCAGTCCCAAAGCACAGCAGCCTCTTCACAGCAGGTTTCCCAATGCCCTCCCACCAGCCTGGCCATTGCCACCCTGTGTCCCTGCCGCCAGCTGTGCCACCAGTTGTGCCTGGGCCGGGTGTCCCCAACCCGCCGTGGCTCTGGGGTCCATTTCTGCTGTCTGGCAGTGACATCTAGAGGCTCCCTGGCCTCAGCTCCTGCCTCACTGCTCGCAGCTCTTGGCTCGCAGAAACCCGATCCTCACAAAGCCCCAGGGAAGGGCTGAAGTACTTCAAGGAAGTAGATGCAAGGCTTAAATCCAAGTCCTTCCCTTGCCCCTCCTTCCCTAAGCCACCGTGGGAAGGATCTTTGTTGTAGCACCCCAAGAAAATTTGACATTGTTCCTGGGATACCAAAGGTCTGGGAAAGCCAGCCCACGTCCTTTCCCTGAGAGAAGAACTGGTCCACATAAGGCTGGTGCTGGTTAAATAATACATACACCTTTCCACTTGAGGAAATATTATTTCCTTGCTTTACATGCCATCCATTAGATTTGATGCCATCCAGCATCAAAGGCAAAGCTGCCACAGAAATACCTCTGTATCATGGCTGGCTGTGCAAGATGAAAGTTTATTGTGCAAACAGTATTGTGCATTTTAAAGCAATGCATTCAAGAAAAGGGAAGGAAATATATCATCTCCATAGGCTGAATTATTCAGCCAGATGATGAATGCATCTCCTGAAGCATTCCCAGGGTTTGAGCTGAAATACCTACCATGGGGAGAGAGAGGGAATAATACTATTGCCTATATGAAAGGTACTTGGTATTCAGTAGAATGTGTATTCTCTAGGGTGATATTCCATAGGCATTTTGAGTCAGCAGAGCAGATTGCAAACGATCTTCTAGCCTGAAATCAGGGGGAAAGCAGCTTAGTGGGGTAGAGCTTTCTTACAATAAAAAATCTGCAGGAATATTGCAGTGAAAAGTGGGAGGAATGGTTCTTGCCTATCCTGTGTCTTAGATCCACCCTCCTCTCCTCTTTACTTAGTGTGTCTGCCTGATGCTGAGGAGCTGGGCTGTAATGATGGTTCCCAGCTGCACACAGGGACAAATGCCAAGACAAGGTGGGATGCACAGCTGTGGGGTGAACCTTCTCCATCACCCTTGGATTTCATGGCCTAAAACCCCTTCTCCTTATCTCCAAGGGACACAAGTTACATCTCCATCCATGGAGCAGGAAGGTGCTTTGCTTACCAGTGGTGTATATGATTTGCAAGACCCAAACACAGTCATTAACCTGTAGAAACGTTAATGAGTCTAATTGTTTGGGGTTTTGGTTTTTGGTTGGTTTTTTGTTTTTTTGTTTTTTTTTTTTTAAACCAGCATTCCATGTGCTCTAGAACTCAGAGGTGAAAAGAGATAGAAATGAAACTGAGATTGTCAGGCTGTCTTAATTTTACTGTATTGAAGGAAGAATAGTTAAAAGAAAATTGTAGCTGTGAGTGCCAGATTTTTCTTTTTCTGATTTTTTTTTTTTCCTTCTAGACACTGGCATAAAAGCTTTTCTTTTTCATCATTATATCATTATTTTGATGAGATATGCTGTGATTTCATGAAGAATTCATCAATCCAGGGATGTGCCATGTCATGCTAATACAGGAGTTCAGATGGAGGGAGCACAATGTTCTCCTCCAGCACAGGGATCTGAAGTGGTGAGATCTGGGTGAAACCAAAGGATTTTTTCCCCCACTGGAAAAAAATAAACAGTTTCAAGCTTTTAGGGTGATCAGTGAAAGCCAGCACAATGTTTAATCAAATTTAGAGCATGAATTGGACACCTTACCCATAGCTCCTAGATATCATTGGTTACCACAGAAGTCCCTTGGACAAAGCCTTCCACGTCAGTCTGAAGATGTGAGGAAGCCAAAAGGAACAATATTCTGTGGTGGACCTGGACATTTTCTTCAGGGCCCTGGTTACAAGGCAGAATTCTCCTTAAAGGCAGCAGAAGGGAATTCAAGACTTTTAAGTGGCCTAAGTGGCCTTTATAACACTCAGCATTTCAAACTCCTCATCTGGGTGTTGCCTCTGGCCTAGGGAGGGGTTGACATCATCCCTCTTTCCCAAAAGGAGGCATCAGAAACTCCCAGCACTTTCATGGGGCAGAAGGACTCCAGGTGGCCTGGCTGGAATAAAGAAAGAGGAGCAGTGAGTGTGAAGTTGGGCACGGCTGGACCTGGCTACAGGGAAGCAAAGGCAGCACTTTCTGTGCCACTGCAGGAGTTTCCTGGTGCAAGCACCAGCCCCTCCAGCAAGTGCCTGTGCCAGAGGTGATTGCAGAGATGCTCTGGAGGGGTTTCTATGTTTTACTGCCCTGGAAAAATCATGGAACTTGGGAAAGTCACACCAGGCAAACTAGGAGATCTTGGCACACTCCTGCGTGCGGGCCTGGGTCACCACATCCATGAGAAAATGTTTCCTGCGGGCTCTGCCACTGCTCCTGGTGCTGACAGGGAGAACCTTCTGGAGGGCTTACAAACCCTGTGTCCCTGCAGGCAGCTTACCTGACAGCTCCATGCTAACAGCTGCTGGGAACCAGCACCTCTGGCTCAGCTCTTGGAGCAGGTGATGGATCCAGCTCTCCTACTTCGTGTTCACTTCATGTGAACAAGCCCTAGGAAAGGCAGAGATCTGCAATCACTCAGCTCTGCTGCTGAGATGTGAAGGCATGGCTTTGCAGGCACTTCTCAGACAGCAGGCTGGGTTTAAAGCCAACATCAGAATATGGGATAGAAGAAGCCTTTTCCCATTAAACCACATTTGTAAAAATAAATTCTGGGCTTTTACCCCTGTGCAGTTTCACTTTAAGGCCTTATCACTCTCCTTGTCCCCAAGGCTGGGAGAGGGTCGTGCTGTGGGACAGCAGTCACATCCAAGAGGCAGCAGGCTGAGCAAACAGCTTTGCTTTGTCGAGCTGGAAGCGCCAAACTGAGGAAGGCAAGGGCCAGGAGCTGCTTGCAAAGCTGCTGAAAGGTTCAGGAAGCTGTGGTATCATCACTGAGCCATCAGTGATGGTTCAGGAAGCTGTGGTATCATCACTCAGCCATGACTCAGGATGTGCCCTCTGTGCTGCCAGGCCGGTGGTGGATTGACACACATTCCCACTGACCTACATTAGAGGGATCCACACATCCAAAAAAAATCATTTCTCTAATGAACAGACTGCTGTTACTGAGATACTAAGCAATAGCCTTTGATTGTTTGAATATAATGATGTACTTCTAATATGGCATTAACAAAAAGTAACTGGCATTAGGCCTTTCTGCAGATATTCAGGGCTTTCAAGACACTTTGTGGATGAATTGATTCTGTTCAATCAACTAAGGCATAGAAGAATTATTTCCTTCTCTAGCTCCAAAGTGAGTCAATAAAAAAGGGAACAGAATTTCCAAAACTCCCTTTTACTTTTGACTGGACAATGGAAGAGCTTTTAGATAGGCCTGAGACTCAAATGTACCCAGTGGCAGAAAGTCAGAGGTAGAAATTTTTAGGCCAGGAACAAATTGTTTCTCTTTTATTTTGATGAGATATGCTGTGACTTCATGAAGAATTCATCAATCCAGGGATGTGCCATGACATGCTAATACAGGAGTTCAGATGGATGGAGCACAATGTTCTTCTCCAGCACAGGGATCTGAAGTGGTGAGATCTGGGTGGGGACGATGACAGCTCCCAGAGTTAAGCTGGGATTCAGCTGGGCATGGCTCAGAGGATCATGCCAGCAGAATAATTGGTTTAGTGGCAGGGGATTGATCTTTAAGGTCCCTTCCAACCCAAACCATTCTATGATTTCATGAAAAAAGCATTGAAGGCATGCAAAGTTTCGGCAAGTTGGAATTTCCTGGGCAAAGTATTTGAACAAACATATTTTTTTCCCCCTTGAAATGGAAAGATTGTGTAAGAACTTCTGGGGAACAACACAGCTAAAAGCCCCCTGTACTGCTGATAAGCAGACACTCCCCCGAGGCTAATCTCATCTTAATTTGCCAGGTGTGTGTGTTTTAACTACTTAATCATTCAGTAAAAGACTTTATCTCGTTTACAGTATATCCACTCCTCTTCAAGCCCTGTTTTTCTCGCCTCCGGGAATTTTAAACCCAGAAACTTCACCTGAGAAGGCTATGTAAAGAAGGGGTTGTTCGCCCAGCTGCAGGCGGGCAGGAGATGCTGCCGAAGTTCCAGCCGGGAGCTGCAGATGGCAGGATTGAACTGCAGACTCCAGCGCTCTCTGCTCTCCCAACCAGCAAATGCCTTCAGCCGAGGGACCAAGGCACACCCAGCACCGTCAAGGTGAGACTGGGAATATCATGCTCAAAACTTGCTTTGGAGATGTAAAATCCCTCTTGAAAAAAGATTATTTTCCTCCACAAACACAGAGCCAATGCTGGTGCCACAGGGGTTGCCCTGAAGGTGCTGCACCCACCTCCTTCCACACAGAAGAGTAAAAAAGTGTACAGAGAAAGGCACCAAAGTTAATCAAAGTATTCTGAGCAGCTTCTGGTTGAGGAATCATTAAATATATAAGTTTATCTTAGTCTGGAGAAGAGCTGCTTACAAGGATGGTAGAGAGCAGGTGCATTAAAAAAAGACCATTCTTTGTCCTGCCATAGAAGAACCAGGAGCAGCAGCTAATCTCCTGCTGGTGTGTTCAAATAGGCCAGATGAGGTACTGCTTTCCATGGCCTGGAATGGTAGAGCTCATCTCTCTGAGGTGCTGGGGCTGCCAAACCTTTGCAGAGCTTTGAAAAGTGACTGGGCAGCTTCACAGAGAGGATCAATCAGGGGGTACCATACTCAAAGGAATCCCCTCCTGTTCATGAGGAAATTAGTTCCAGGCATTAAGCCCTTCCCAGGGTTTGCTGCTGGAGTCAGGAGACTTTCAGCTGGCCTGATCCAGCACTTTGGTGGCCCTCGCCTGGGGATGCAGTTTAGGGGATGCTGTGAGCTGCTCAGCTTTAAATTTCAGAAGTCCTTTTCCAGGACAAAACTTGAGCTGTGACCCAGCTACATTGCATGAGCTCTGAGGCTAGAAGATCAGAAAATGTACTTATATATAAAAATATCTCTCTTTGACCTCTAAGTGGGTTTTGAAGTGGGGAAGGTGGGATTCCTGGGCTGGGGTTTCCAAAGTCATGGGATGGCAGCATTGCACTGTGTTCTTAAGCCTCTTTGCACTGAACCAGTAGGGAAAGGCAGGGTGAGTCCCTGGTGTTAGGATTGTTCAGCTGTAAAGTGTCACAGAATTATAGAATCATTTCGGTTGAAAAAGACCTTTAAGGTCTTTGAGTCCAACCCAGCACTGCCAGGCCATGTCCCTAAGTGCCACATCTACGTGTTTTTAAATACCCTCAGGGATGGTGACTCAACCACTTCCCTGGGCAGCCTGTTCCAGTGCCTGGCAACCCTTTTGGTAAAGAAACTTTCTCTAATATTCTTGTCCTGTCACTTCTTACTTGGGAGAAGACACCAACCCCCAGCTCACTCCAAACTCCTTCCAGGTAGTTGCAAAGCACAATAAAATCCACTCTGAGCCTCCTGGGTTGCCCTTGGGTAGCCAAGTGCAGAGCAAGGCCGGAGCAAGCAAACCCTGGGTTCAGCATGGCTTTCCTACCACAAGGTCTAGCTAATGGGTCTGGATCTGGGTGAGGAGGAGGGGGAGCAGGAGAAAAATAAGAATCAGACCAACAACATCTGAGTTAGTGCATTTCTCAAAACCTGTTTTCTCTTTGAGGAAAAAACAACTCTTTTCCCTTTTTAGTCAGGCTCAATTGGCAATATGGGAACAGCCCTAATTCATATCCATATCCTGGCAAGGTTAGATTTAGTGCAGCATGGTGGGGATGGTGGCAGCAGCACCTTTAAAGCCAATAGAGGAGAGGAGCAGGATTTCAGTACTAAATCCTGGAAGTGTTGACAACTAGATAATAAAGAAATGATGATCAAAAACTGCTCAGGTCCATTGATTGGCTTCTTGGCATCAGCCAACTGACCTTTTATGCTCTTCCTGACTGGACTTGATATTCAGGTTCTTTAGCTTGCTGTCTGATGTGGTTGGACAAGAGGGCTCAGTGGTCCTGTCTATAGTCAGATTTCCAGTGTTATAAGGTTATGAAATCTGCTACAACTAAGGGAAATGGCCTCAAGCTGTACTAAGGGAGGTTTAGTTTGAATGTTAGGAAAAAAGTTCCAGGGACAGGTTTGCCAAACATTGGAACTGACTGCCCAGGGAAGTGGTAGGGTCACCATCCCTGCAAGTATTTAAAGGGCAGGTGCAGTGGTGAGAGTGACATTACAAGGGAAATGGAGCATGTGCTGATGTGAGATCATTTGCAAGATTGTTTGGAGTATTTTTTTCTGTTTGATTGTTTTGGGGTTCTTTCTGTGTTTTGGGGTGGTTTGGTTTGTTGGGTTTTTTTTTTGGGGGGGGGTTGCTTGTTTGTTTGGTTGGTTTGGTTTTGTTTTTTGGTTTGGTTTGGATTTTTGATTGGTCAATGAACAGGACTATCAAGGTGGAAAACTCTGCTGCTTGTTGGTTGATAACTATGGGAAATGAATAGTCCATGTTTTTGATCACCTGTGCTTGGTGAAGTTGTTCTGGCAGAATAACCTCTTCCTCACCTTGTGTAGCTAAATGAAGAAGAGTCACTTGGTTACTGACAGGCCAGAAGGCAGAACAAGTCTGATCTTTGCTTATGCCCTGCCCTGGCTTGCTGCTGTGGCAGGAGATAGGGAGAAGGCAGCTACCTCAATGCTGGCCTTGGCTTTCTACACTGCAAAAGGGTCAGCCTGGCCCAAGCAGCATCCAAGCAAACAATGACCAATGCAGGTAAGGATGTTGAGATTTTTCCCTCAGCAGCATGTCCTGTTCCCAGATCTTGGCAATCTCCATGTCCAGTGCCTGATTTCCCTTTACCCTAAATGTACTCAAGGCCTGGCTGGAATCCTTTGCTGGGGTGGGGGAGCATGATTCCATTTACTGGACTACTTTTCCGTAATTGCATTTGCCTGTGGTTAGCCCTCTAATCTGCCTATTCCCAAATCTTATGCAGTCATGCTGGAATCCATTTATGGCTGCATGTTCAGGGAGGGTCCTGAGGAGGCAGCTAGGCACATGTGTGTCCATGCACACGTGTCCAGGGGTGGAAGCACAGCTCTTGGCATGGCATGTCCTGGGCAGTGGCTGCCTCCAGCCCTCTCTGGGCTGAGCTTTGCCTCCACATAACAGCTGCTCCCATCCCAAGTAATGTGGCTCTGCTGTTTAGCAGAGTTATCTGTTCTGCTTCAGAACAAGGCTGAGCAAAGGGCTTTCTCCACTATTTGTTCAGACCTACCTCACAGGGCAAGGTAAACCGAGAGGAGAAGAGGTAAGGCAAGGCCTGGTGATGGTTGTGACATGGGCTGTTCTGTCCTGCTCCATCACAGCAGGGCCACTGTCACACTGACAGGACACCCCTCCAGGTACTTGCTGCTCCAGGAAAGGATACAGCCATTTGGCTTCATCACTTTCAGCAGGAAGGTTTTGCAGCTGTGAAGTCCAGCTGTGGCTTGGGAATCTCTGCCTCTTGCCCTGCCCTCATGTGCAACAGCCCTACATGCAGGGCCCAGGGATGCTCAGCTGTGGGAGCTGAGTGGTTGCTCCAGGCTGGTGGGCATCCCACTCCCAGACTAGCAGTGCTTCAGGCAGAGAAGTCAACCCAGGAAAGCTCCTCAGGGGGTTCTTTTTCCTGGGAGGCCTCTCATGTAGTCCTGGACTAACCCCAAAGACTTTCTGCACAAGAGCACACGGTGCTTGACCGTGCAGTTTTCCTTGGATTGTGATGAGGTGGAGCAAAGATCAGTGCAGTGCTCTGCTGGTCCCCCCGCTCTGTGCCTCCCACAGGGACTGTTTCTTCCACCCTGAAGAGATCTGCTCCTGCTCTCCCTCTCTAGCTGCAGCCCCATCAGTCCAAGAGCAGACACACCAGAAAGCTTGATGTGAACGTGCTGGCAAGAACAGTAAGCTGCAGGGATGGGGCTCTGGCTGCTGGTACACAGTGTTTGGCTTCACAGATGTTTTTGTGGGATTTTGTTTTGGTTTTTTTTTCCAGGAAAACCAGAGGAACTAGATGACATGAGAGAAGGGGATCTCAGCATATATTTTGTTAGAAGCATTGCAGTATGCAGCCCTCCAGCACTTGAGCTGGATCATAAATTTTGTTTAGGGGGAAAAAAAGAAGCACACAAAAAAATCAGTCAGTGAAGAGGGTCTAACAACCTTTGCCCTGAAACACGCCAGGGTGTTTTTGAGCAGCGTAATGAAAATCCTCCAAAGAGCAAGGCAGTGGAAGAGCCACTGTTACAGACACCCTGAGACCAGTTAGCTCAACTCCTTTATTGATCTTCCCTGGAAATGAAGCACTACAGCAGAGAGGTTAAGGGAAGCAGATAATAAACAGGAGAGGCTTTGAACACATGAAAGCTGGGTTGACAGTTTTAGGGAAGACATCTCAATGGAAGCACAGTGCCCAACTCCCCAGGGTTTTAGCCAACAGGCATTAGTAACCAAACCAAACTGAACCCACTTTTCTGTCACTGAATCAGGAGGTCAAAGTCCAGCTCCCTGTCTCTGCAGGAAGGGGCATGTCAGGCATCAGTTAAAGTGGGAGGGAGGAGATGCATGAGAGTGCTAGATAGGATAGTGAGGGCTGGACTTGGATTCTTGGCAGTTTGGGTCCTTTGCAAGGCAAACCTGTTAGCACCACACCTTCACATCAACTCTGGTCTCTGCTAGACTGGGACTACTTTCCTATTTGGCACCTGTTTCCACATCCAAACTTTGAAATTCTAAAGAGAATTGCCCACTGTGCTCTTCTGAAGTACCAAACTGTGCCAGTCACAGGTGTCTCCACTGCCCAGGGGAAGCAGGCAAGGAGAGACCCCAGCCTGAACACTGGCTGCTGCTGCTTCTCCTCTGCCTCTGAGTCCCCAAGGCTTTGCTGAGGGAAGCAGTGGCATCTCTTTGCTCCAGAAGAAGTAACACTGAGCTAACAGTGGCACAAAAATGTGCTGCACCTCTTTTTGAATTGCACAGGTGCAGCTTTGCATTTTTGAAAGTTTAGCACCTAGGAAATAAAAAATGTCAATATACCATATAGTTTTCCTTGGGTGATACAAAATCCTTCAGCTTACAGGTTAATTTAAAGCCAAAAAGGAAATCAAGTTTAATCACAATTTTGTGATCATTTTTGTCTCTCATAGGAAAAGTTCCCCTGGCTATGCTAAAAAGATGTTAGATGTTTCAAGGACATTGATTTGTTAGAGGAAAAACTTGCATTCCTTGGACTGAACATCTCCCTGAGCAAGGGAGAAAGGCATATCCCAGGATCAGGAATGAGGATCTGCTTGAAATAAATGCTTTTCCAGTTGCTATTTTAGATCAAGAAACTGCTCTTGGCTTTCTGGTGGCCTTCAGACAAGCTAATGAGCACATTTGGGGAATGCACCTTCTGAAATCACCTGCAACCGTCTCCAGCTCCTACAGGCAGTCACCCAGCCTAGAGCAGCTCCTGCCCTGGGGTGCTAGAAGCCCTCCAGAGGCACCACCACCCATCATTCCCACCTCAGCTTCTCCTTTGCAGCTGGTTTGGAACCCTTAGGAACCAGCCCCAGGAAAGGGGTTTCCATTCCTCCCATTCCTGTTTGAAGGGGAGGGAAGGTAGCTGAGCAGAGATTTGGAACAGGAAGATTTGAAACAGGGGAGGGGGAGAAGATGCTTGCCAGGGGAACAGCCAGAAGAAATTCCAAGGAGGTGTGAGATATAGAGGGCCAAAGGCCCCAGCCACCGTTACCAAGAGGAATCCAGCACACCAAGAGGAATCCAGCTCAGGAGGGGCCAGGCTGTGGGTTTCCCATGGAAAAGGGCCAGCATTCGTATCCAGGGGCCTGTGCCCCCAAAAGGCCTTCTGCCTCCTAAAATTCCAAACAGCACAGGATTTCTCCCTGACCAAAGCAGCCCCCACCAAGAACTCAGGCTGCCTTTGGCCACCACTGGTGTGCCAACCTAAACATTTGCAAATATTGCAGGATTTCTCCCAAACCAAAGCTGCCCCCACCAAGAACTCAGGCTGCCTTTGGCCACCACTGGTGTGCCAACCTAAACATTTGCAAATATTGCAGGATTTCTCCCAAACCAAAGCTGCCCCCACCAAGAACTCAGGCTGCCTTTGGCCACCACTGGTGTGCCAACCTAAACATTTGCAAATATTGCAGGATTTCTCCCAAATGATGCAAAGCTGATTAAATGTCCTTAAGCTTTCTGTTGCTGGAGTCACACAGAGCTGGCCAAGCTCTGGCTGAAACACAGCCACCATTCTTTAACTTGCATCAGAACTCCTCAAGTCTGCTGACTCTCCTTTTGGAGCCAAGTGGTTCCTACAGACTCTCTGAAGCAGCAGGAGCTGCTGAGCTGAGACACGAGTCTCTGTGCAGGGCAGCTACTTTTGTACTGCTGCCGAAGCTTGACTTTGCCTGNATCAATAGCCAAGTCCAGCAGAGAACCTTTCTTGAGGAGCTTTGAAGCCCTGCCTCCTCTTCCCCACCACCACCTCTGCTCATGGAGCATTGGTGTTGAGTTTGACGTTGTGCTGGATCTTCACAGATGGGTAAAATGGTGAATAGACAGAGCTTTTCCTAAATACATGGGACAGCTGACTGCAAAATCACCACACGAGATGGGAAGAGTGAGGT
>VZRH01004342.1:1036-23453 GCA_013397555.1 Urocynchramus pylzowi
AGCAGAGCCTGGCTGGGCACACAGCAGAGCCTGGCTGGGCACAGAGCAGAGCCTGGGCACACAGCAGAGCCTGCAGGGCAATCCCATCTCTCCTGGCAGAGGAGCAGTGCTGTGGGAGCTCCCAGCTCTGCCTTTCTGTAAGGAATGGCAGGAATGGCAGGGAGAGGGCAGGGGGTGTGCCAGGCCTGCCCAGCACTGATGGAGCAGCCAGTGTCTGTCTGCAGGGTGTCACTTTTGTGGCACACTGAGGAGTGAATCCCATTTTTGGGGCAGCTCTGGCATGCAGTGAGCTGTGCTCCTGTCCCAGGTGCTGGAGCTCAGGTGACTCGGGGTCTGAGTAGGTGCAAGGCCAAAAGAGCCACTAGTGATGCAGATCCTCCCTCTGTGACCACTGGGGAAAAGTGGCTGTGTCTCTGCAGTTGGATTTCATTCTGAGTTTGTATTTTCCACTTTTCCTGTAGTTACTATTTCCAGCCCCTTCTGGCTCTGGAAGGGTGTTTGGTTTTTTTACCTGTGACTCAAGTCTGCTATTTTGGTTGCCTTTGGTCCAAATATATTTTGAGAGGTGTGATTGCATCTTTCTGCCCTTGCAGAATAAACTTCCTAATTAATTTGGTGGTGTTTAACAGTGGGCTTGAAAACTGCTACTCATGTAGGCTGTGCTTATGTGGAGATTTTGGGTTTAGTTGGTGAGGCTGGAGCTCCTGCTTAGCTCTAAGGAAATTGAAATTCCATGGTTAAACCATCTCAGGTCACAATATGAGATGTGGATGCAAGCTGCTGAAAGCAGCTGTTGTGTGCTTCTGTGCATAGTGTTCATGTTTTGTTAGACTTACGAGTTACTTCTTCATATTTAGTCAGGCTTCTTGCAGAAGATCAATGATGAAACAGCAAAATGGGTGAATTTTCTGTTTACACAGTGTTCCAACTGCATGTTTCAAAAGACATCTCAGGAGCAGGATGCTCCAGGCTCCTCCATCCTGGCCTTGAACAATACCAGGGATGGGAGGTTGGACTGTTGTGAAATTGCTTTGTGCTCTTTCAGAGGACAGCAAACAGAAAAGGTAACTGAACTTATTAGTTTAATTTACGTTTCAGGCTTCTAAATGTGGCACAAAAAGGAGCACATCTACTGAAAGCAGTGAACCCTGTGAAAAGAAGACCAAGGCACAGCAAATTACTCTGGAAGAGATCTGTAACCCACTGAAGACTCAGGGCAAAAGTGAGTTGACTGTTAGCAAACCTTCAAGCATTGGCAGCCAGTAAATAAGCTGCTTCATTGTCAGCTGCTCTGTTGCCTCAGAAATGCCTGAGTTCCACCTGGCTTTGAGCAGAGAATTTAATAAGTTAATGCTGGTATGAAAACCAGGGAATGTAAAGTTCATTATGTTTCAATGGAAGGAATTAGCCTCTTGAGTTTCAAAGTGGGAATGGTATTAAATTTGTTGGTGTGATGCTTTGAAGTATCACTGGTACACCCACAAGAGGCAATACTGTCTGCTTAAAGAAATGTATTGGAAGAAAATCTGCCTGATTGCCAGTATTCTTAGCTAACTTTATGGCTGTGCAGTTGTCAGTCTGAAAAATAAATGATGCATCTCTTCCCATATAGAAAGAAGCACACAAGTGAGGAATATTGGTTTTCCAGGGAAGTTAACCAAGCTGTTCAAGTGCATGATTCTGTCAGGCTGGCAGAAGTAGTGCAGTGGGAGAGGAGAGGGAACACAGGGAAGAAAGACATGGAGCCATATGGTTGTGTTCTGTGCTTCCTGATGTCCTTCTAATAGACGTTCTCTTTTAGAAAACAAGTTGCTAATATGTTTTTGTTGTGGATTTTCACCAAAGAGGAACCTCAGAAGTGTGAGAAGTCCCGTATCTGTCTGGAAACTCTGGGCAGGCTGAGAGAGTTCTGCAGTGATTCAAACCAGCAGTGTACCAGCCCCCGTGAGGATGGCTTTCAGGAGAAAGAAAAATGTCCCAGTATCACTGGGAGGAGCTCAGAACTGAAAAATCCTCTTCCATCTTGGGACAGCAGCCCAAAGGTGGCACAGAAGGTACGCAGAGCTTTGGCCCTGTGGGGTGTGTGGGTTGCTTGTTATGAGTTAAACCAGCAAGCTTTGGCACAAGCTTCCCTTTGTGCTCCTGTGCTCTGACAGGAATGGTGCAGCAGAACCTCACAGACCTGTGTTTGTGTACAGATGTTTTCCTGAAGCTCCTGCATGGTGAGCAGGTTGGCTCTTCTGGCTCTCCAGTGAACAGCAGCATCATGAGGGAACAGAAACCCTGTTGGTGTCACCTGTGCCTGTGGGGGAAGCTGTAACACCCTAAAAACACATGTTCAGAGTGGCACTTTTTGCTCAGCTTGCTTGCAGTTCCAGATGTGGGCTCTCAAACTTCTAACAGGCTTTCTTTGCAAAAATATTGTGTAGGGTTATCACTGAGATGTGGCTTAATCTAGTTGCTGATAAATCTAACTAGTAAAGGTTAAAATCACTGCTTTTTCATCTGCAGAAGGTAGGGTTAGCTCACAGAAAAAATTTTCATGGTTCTATGTATGGTGCAAGTCAAGAGACTTGAATGGAATATTAGTATTTTGCTTCCCCTTATGAGGGTAGTTAACATTAGTTAATTGGGGGTTTGGAGGTCAGCTGCTCAGGTCCTAGAATGCATCTTATTTCTTTCTCTGGTGGCTGCTCTTTAGTGGAGTTCTACATCTGGCTTTTTGAGGGAAGGAGCTTGTATGAAAACCTGATTTTAACCTTCCCTGTCTGAGGGCTGTGGCCTTGAACTGAGGGGGTCTGCTTTGTGTGAGTGTGGGGTCCAAATGCTGAAGTGAGCAGCTTGTGGCAAGACAATTCTCTTGTGGTAAGGGGTTGAGGTTATGAGGATGGGGTCAGTTGGAGATCCCAGAAAACTGATTCCAGGGCTGGCCTGCCTTCCTTGGAAGGGGTCCTTTTAGCTGTTTCGTGCTTTACTTTTTATTTGGTAACCTTCCTCCAGCTGGTAACTCAGGACCATCTCAACAACTCAGCTTTTGTGTTTGTTTTTACTCCTTTTGCCTGGTTTCATGGCCTTATTTCAGATGGCTTGTCTGGACAGTTTGTAAAATGAGACAAGGTCACCCTGTTTGGCTGGCACAGACCTTGGACCAAAGAGTGCTGAGGCTGTGAGCTGAGGATTTTGCAGCAGAGACATCTGAGCTCCTGAAGCCACCCAAGTTCTGGGTGCAGGACAGCTTCATTTGAGCTGGGCTGGGTTCTCTTGCTCACTAGTGGGCAGTTGTGGGGATTTTGCAGTTACAGCTAAGTGCTCTTTTTCCCTGGTTGTTCTCTCTGCACACTTTGTTTACATTCCCATGACCCAAAGTATATATGATTTAAGCTATCTCTGTTTTTTTTTTTTTTTGTTTTTTTGTTTCTTGTTTTTTGTTTTTTGTTTTTTATTTCTGCTGAACAGTCTGTTCACTTTGTTTCTTGCCATCTGAACGGGACCTTGGTAGAAATGGAAGTTTATTGGATTTGTTTGCAGATGCAGGGTTTATAGCACAACCTGATTAACTGTGTTTTGAATAGTCACACACTTTAAAAAATTCTGGAGGGTGTTGTTGTTGTATTTTTTTTTTAAACCAATACTGTCTGTACTTGATCTTGTGATATAAGTGAGGAGGAATTTTGCTATAAGTGAAACACTTTTCAGCATTTTTCTCTGCACTTCTGAACCCATCACTCTGCTGACAATACAGAGCAGCACAGCATGGTAGAGCTGAAGTTGCTTGGCAAGAATAGGCTACACAATGTCATTGCAAATGATAAACTGCAGGCAGAGTGAGCTCAAAGCATTTCACATTTAAGGTTTTAGAAACTGTAGTGTAGATTTTCCGTGTTTAAGGTGTTCTGAGAGGTTTGCTGAACTTGTGGAGGAAGTGCAGACTGGAGAAGGAGTACAGTTTTGGTGGCTGAGACAGGGAACTGAGACTGAAATTGGTTTATTTCATGATTGGCTGTGGATTGTTTTGGAACATCATTAATCTCTTTGTGTTGGAGTTTCTCACCTGTAAACTGGAGTTGTAATTCATCCTTATTTCAATTTATGGCCTGTTTAGACTGCCCAGTCTCTTCAGCCTGCATTGTCTTGGTCTGTGCTTTGAGATCTTACGATGCAACAGGGTTCTGATTTCCCCTCAGGTGTCTGAGGACTAGCTAACTTTGACTTTCATGACTTTTAAATTCCTTTTCATTCCAAATATACTGTGTTCTGTGTGTCTTGTTGCAACAGTTGTGCTGCAGCTTGGGGGCTCTTCAGTTCAAGAGCAATCTTTAGCTCTGTGGTCAGTGCAAACCAAGGAGGGGGCAATTGATTTGTTTGATGATTCCTAATTTCCACTTTTCCATCTTTTATTTACAGGAGGAGTTGCAATGTAATCTTAGTCAGTTTTCTGCACCTCTTAAGTCCTATGAAAATTCTCAAAATTCTTCAGAGACAAATCTTAATAAAAGAACCAAAAGCATTTACACTCCACTAGAACTCCAGTTCATAGAGATGAAGAAAAAGTATAAAGATGCTGTTTTGTGTGTGGAATGTGGATACAAATACCGGTTCTTTGGACAAGATGCAGAGGTAATTTTTTCCAAGATTATGGAAAGATACTTGGATTATGCTGGTGTCATCCTAGGCCTGTGGCCAGTTCTGGAAGGGAGACTTCTTTGGGGGCATAAGTTTTAAGGGGTATTTTGTTTTGTTTTGTTACTTGAAATCAGGATAAAAAATCTCTTCATGCTGAAATTCAAGACTATCCATTATGCACACTTTTTTTTTTTTTTTTTTGCCAAAATGGCATTTATTATTTTGTCATCACATGGTAGTGCTTGCTGTCTTGTATATTGGGAATTTAAGGTGAGTTCCTAGAAGAATTTTTTGTGAGAGTTAAAGTTGAAAAACTTTCTGAGGTGAATTGCATATCATGGCTCAGAACTCTGCTGTAACATATATCTAATATATAACTGTAATGTATCACATTAGGAATCTTTCAGATTGGAAGGCAGTGGAGCAAATGGTGTTAGAAAAGATGAATATAGCAGGTATAGCCTGGGTGCAGAGAGCATCCTGGATGCATGGCTGGTTGTGGCACCTACACATGGCAGATCTGTAGGAACTGGAAAGGGCTGTATAACAAACATAATGTTAAAGTGATGGTTCATAAATATTTCATAATGCTTTTCCTTATGATCTGTCCCAAAGTCGTTGCTACCAACCTTTGTTTGGTGCTATTTTCACACTTGAGACCAGTGAGAAATGTTGCTTGGTTACTGGGAATTCATTTTCCCCATCATATTTGTGCTGTGTAATTTGTCTGCTCATTTGCTGGTGTGCTTACAGCCCAGAAATAGAAATATGCTGTTCAGAGAGCTGGGTCAGTGTTTGCCTGCAGGTCCTGCCTAGCACCCCATCCTCTGCTCAGTGGACACCTGCCTTTTTGCTATGGGGCAAAAAGACCATGCAAATCACACGTGATAATGTCACATTTTAGTAACTGTTGTTACTCTTTTTTATTAAGTATTTAGTTTCCACTGCTGTTCAATATTGATTTTTCAGTATTTTAGTTGATTGGCCAGGTTAATCCCATCTTTATGGCCACAAACTAAATACTTCCATTCCTGCTGGGTTTGCAGTGGTGTGAAAATCGTTTGACCTTTTGCTGAGCTGTGTTTCAGACCCTGTGTGTGCAGTGTGGGTGGTTTACCTCACAGTGGTAAAGATCAAGGTGCAACCTTAAAACCTGACACCTGCAGCCTGTGATAGTGAATCCCCTGTTTATGGCAATGCTGGGGCAGGGAGGTGGAGGGGCCCCTCCAGCCTTTCTCCTGGAATGTTTTCCCTTTGTCACCGCGCTTTTAATTGCAGTTGTGCATCATTGTTGTCATAGAGATAAGCTCCTTACCTTCTTAAATTACTTTGTGACCCGCTGGCTGACTCTTGTTGCAGATTGCAGCTAAGGAGCTGAACATTTACTGTCACCTGGATCACAACTTCATGACTGCCAGCATCCCCAGCCACCGGCTCTTCGTCCACGTGCGCCGCCTGGTAGCCAAGGGACACAAGGTTACCCCTGACTCCTGCTAATTGAGTACAGACCAGCCCTGAGAGAACTTGCACTGCTTGTACCAGCCCCTGGTTTCAGCTGAGAAGTGGGCAGCTCGTTATCCCTGGCTCCTGCAGTAGAAATGGCCAACTTCCCTTTGTTTCAATTTCTCTGTGCCGGGGGTGTCATGAGCCATTAGCAGATTCAGAGAAGTGTCTTCATTTTTTCAGGAACAGTTCCAGAACAATTATTTTTCTCAGTGTTTTGGTATCAAGTTTTTGCATTTAATAAGGAGAAATGTACATATCCTCTCTCTGTTTTATTATTCCTCACATCCTTGTTTTTCTTGTCCCAGCCCATTGTTTTTTTCCTCTGTTCCTTCCTGTTCTGGATCCCTGTAATTCTGTGGCTTTCTGGTGATAGCCTCTTTTTCTGCTTCCATTTCTAAGAAAAGGACTTGTTGATTCTAAATTGGATGCAAGCAACCATTCTCTAATAAGCAGTGATGTCCAGCTAAATTGTTTCAAAATAGGATGAGATGCACAGGTACAGAAGTTGAGAGGGCAGTCAGGAGTAGGAAAAGGGTCAGGAAAAGCACTGCCTTATAATCTCATTAGTGGGATTGATGTGAGAGCCCTTTCTGTTGATTATGTATTCCAGTTTGAATTATGCATTTGTTGTTTGCACATCTTAAAAGATTACCAGATACGTGGAATAAAAAAATAATAATTTATTACCAGAGATCTAACTTTGTTTCTTGTTTGTCTGCCTGTAGGTTGGAGTAATAAAACAAATGGAAACAGCAGCACTGAAAGCTGCTGGAGAAAATAAAAGCTCTCTCTTCAGCCGTAAGCTGACTGCCCTCTACACTAAGTCTACACTTATTGGAGAAGATATCCTTTTCAAATAAACTTTGTTTCAGACTAACCTTTGGGAGGCCTTGATTCTAGTGTTAGCACCAGGATGGAACATGAGCAGCTAGTGGCTGACATAAGAGTGGCAGCAGGAACTAAAGTTCCTTTAATTTTATGTTGTGGTAAAACATCTTGCTGTCCTTACAAACAATTTAATCTCCTCAGGGCTGTAGGTTTGTTGTGTTTACTGCAGTTGCTTTCTGAAGTCATGGAGTGGACTTACCAAATCTGCAGTGTCCTGCAGGTCTTGTCTAGAAAGTGTTAAAATGAGAGAGAAGTGTTAAAATGAGAGAGCTTTTAACCAATGAATTTAATTTCTTTTCTTCCATTTTTTGTTTTGCTCTATCCTGTCTTGTCTACCTCATGTTTTTAATTTAATTTCTCAAACAAACTTTCCTGGATATCAGGAGCTGAAAAGATTGTTAGATTAATGTCTGGGAGTGCAAGACTAAGATCTGGAAAGACCTGTGAACAGTCCACCCAAATCTGTGTCGTATTTTTTTTAACATTTGTTACATGTGAACCCTTTGTTGAAGCTGGATGATTCTGTAGATGTCGAAGAGGTAACAGCAGATGTCCCTGATAACTACCTGCTCTGCATCTGTGAAAATGGAGACAACCTGAAGGACAGGAGGAAAGGTGACATTGTTACAGGCATTATGGTAAGTTAGTTTCTCAGGAGTCAGTATTTTAGGGTCTGCGTGGGGTTGTTTGGCTGTGGATTTTGTTTTTTTTCTGGGGAGGTGGGTGGCTACCTTGTTAAATTCATGACTGTTATGTCTTTCAGATTTTATTTTATGGGGGAGTAGGAATTGATTTTTTTTTTTTTTTTGCAAAAAAGAGGCACTTTAGGTAAGACATCTATGTGTGAACTGTGATGGCTTTGCAGTTGAAAATTTCAGAAAAGGTTTGGAGTGGATAGTGGAACATTTATCAAGCTGGTTTTGCTCCTGTTTCACTTGAAAACATATTAGTATTTCAACCAAATATATTAGGGAAATCATTAGTTCAGGTGCTTTACAAATTGCAATGCTTAAACATTTTTGGGGTCAATATTTTAAAGCTTGTGAGCAACTTTTTCCTCTACAAAATACCATTCTTTAGAGGAAGAGACTTTAGAAGATTTTTTACCACTTACACTTCAGATTTGTATTGGTGAAGATTAATCCCAGTCCTGTTTAACCAGCAAAACACAGTGATAACTGAAGCCCAGTCAGCTGGTAATGAATTAATTAAAAAGCATTTTGATTGTGTCTCTGTTTGAATGTCATACTGCTGCTAGGAGAGAACAACAGGAGCAAGTGTTCAAATTCCAGTTCGAATTACATGTGCATTTCACAGACTCCAGGTAATAGATTTGTCTGGTATTAAAAATTGAACAGTGATGGACTGGTAACAACAAAAGCACATTTACATTTGTGAGGTATGGTTGCCACTTACCAAGACAAAGTTGTGTTAGAGTTTTGAGGTTATTGTTGTATCATGGGTTTGAAAAAAAGCACTTTGAGGTTTTTGGATCTGCTGCTTTCACTGTGTGTGGAGGTGCCGTATAATTTTACACCATAGATTTTCTTTCTGGCTAACAGTTTGAGCCACTGAAGCAGTCCCTGAAAATGTGAATATCCACTGGATATGTGTGTGTGTATTTTTGTTTGGCAGGCAATCCAGCCAACCACAGGAGAAGTGATTTTTGACAGTTTTCGGGACTGTGCTTCCCGCTCGGAGCTGGAGAGTCGGGTCCTGCGCCTGCAGCCAGTTGAAATAATTCTTCCATCTAGGCTGTCAGATCAATCTGAAAAGCTCATCCACAGTATAACCTCCATGAGGTGAGTTCTGGGGGGTTCTCTTTCCCAGAGCCAGCAGTGAGCTGGGATCCAGCAGCAGGTATGGATGTGTCGTTCTGTCATTGCCCTTTCCAGAGCGGCTGCAGTTTCCTGCTGGGTTCAGAACTTCCCAAATCCCTCAGAGTTCTGGGCCCTTGCTCCTGAGTTGTGTTTGGACTGAAGTTCATGGCTTCTGACTCTGGCCTGTGAAAGATTGGTGCACTTAAACGTTGCCATTGTCACGGTCCTGCCACCTGTCACACTCCTGATCACAGGATCTGCTGGGATAATTTCCAAGCTCATGCACTTACCTTTCAGATCTAAGAGAAGTGTTATGTGGCATTTTTTCCCCTGTTTGTCATAGTTTTGATGTCTCTAAAAGACATGAGACTTCCTTTTCTATTACTGTAGATAGGTGTAGAAAACCTTTTCAAACTGGTATTTGATCCTATTTGTCCTACTACACCATCTTGGACATGGGTACAGACCTGGAATTATTGTGGCTGATCATCTCTTTGCTTTGAGTTCTCTTGGCATGTTTCAAGAGGAAATTTGTTACCTGTTTTCTGTATCACTTTTGCTGTGTAGTAAAGCCAGAGTAGGATGTAAATTTTGGAGTGATAGATGAAAGATGAAGCAGTCTTCTGAACAGAGGGGATGAAATCTGGCAGGTGCAATCTTTTTGAGGAAATTTCAGTTTTTCACTTTCTTCTTTTTAACCATGCAGTTTTGGGCTATAGAGAGCTGGTTTAGAGCTTGACATTCAGTTTTGAATTAAATAGTCATTCTGGTGTGAATTTGGGAGAGTGGTTGTGATTTTTTTTCCTTTTTCTTTGTGTTCTTTTGGTTGTGCACAGTTGAGAATGTTAATGAGTGACTTCTTGTTTTTATGAAGACAAAAAATGCTACCCATTAGCTGATTTTGTGCACAGGGATTAGTTCGTATTTTTTTCACCTTTCTGGTAATTTGCTAGGCAGCTTTCCAGCCCAAATGCCCTTAATTACATGAGAGTGACAAAAATAGAACACATTATTGCCATACACCTCAGCAGCCTTATTTTAAAAACAATTCTTTGTGGATTTTTTCTTGTACCAGAGATTAAACCACTAGAGGGCCCTGAAGTATTTCATAGTAATTTAAGTGATTTCAATATGCTGCTTTCTTGTGCTTTAATTAGGTTTGGTGTTGTACAGTTTCTTTTGTACAGCAGTAATTTAATTTTAATGCATACTGAGATGTCTGTAGTATTCAGGTTTGGTTATTGGCCCAGTATCTGGTGATTTCATCTTTTATCAGCTCTTTTCTAAAACCTGTGGTTGAGAATCTTCCATGAGCTGTAAGAAGTTTAATTTCCGTAAGTTTTTGAAGACCTTTCTAACTGAAACAGTGGGAACTAGATCTTGTGGTTCAAGAAGGGTCTTCATCTCTTTGTGTGTTAGGGATGCAGCAGAAAAACACTGGGATGATGAAAACAGGGTAGAAATGGGAGAGAAAAATAGTCCCAGGAGACTAGAGCTTGGAGAGGTTGGGAAAAGGAGAAGAGAGAAGAGAAGAGAAGAGAAGAGAAGAGAAGAGAAGAGAAGAGAAGAGAAGAGAAGAGAAGAGAAGAGAAGAGAAGAGAAGAGGAGAGGAGAGGAGAGGAGAGGAGAGGAGAGGAGAGGAGAGAAGAGAAGAGGAGAGGAGAGGAGAGAAGAGGAGAGAAGAAAAGAGAAGAGGAGAGAAGAAAAGAGAAGAGGAGAGAAGAAAAGAAGAGAAAAGAGAAAATAGAAGAGAGAAGAGAGAAGAGAAAAGAGAAGAGGAGAACTTTCTACTCCTCCTGTGTAGTGTAAAAATTGCAGCAGGGGTGATTTGGTGTTGGATGTGTTGGTGTACTGGAGCTTGGCACTGAGTGAGCAAGGTGATGTGGCCAGCACAAAGACTGTGCTTATGGTTACCAAAAAAATGAAATAAAATGTTGAGCTAAAGTAAAGTGCTGCAGCTTTGTGAGAGAAGGCCTGAGTTAGTTCAGTGCCCCTTTACACTGGCAAGAGTTTAAAGTCTCTGTGCTTCCCTTCAATTTCTGTGAGGGTTTTTTTTTTCCTTTACTATTCTAGGGTGGTCTTAATGACTAGAAAATACTATTCAAGCACACTGAGCTGGGGGCCAGTGAAGAGCCTTCCCTCAAAAGCAAGCTTGTATTAAAAGTAGGTTACAAAAGTGGTTCAGGACAAACTGTTCTGGTGGGTACTGTGCTGTTCCCAAACTGTTAGTGACATCTGTTTGCAAGTGCTGGCCTGCCTGGAGCAAAATTTTGTCATGGTTTTAATTTCCTTCTTTCTAGAAAGCAAAGAAAAAGTCTTGCCTTCAGAAAATACTTTTATTTTTTCTGAAGAGCACAGTGTTTTGTACTCCCAAATTCTTTCTAGTCAAGGGTCAGCACCCACCCTCCTTAACAAGTTGGCTGCTGTAAAAGACCTGTATCAATCTCCTGACATTTTTGAGGCTCCTTTGGGATATTTTTGCTCCTCTCATGTTGCCCCTTCCTTGTTTCCTTGAAAAATGCAGTGCATCTTTGGAGTTGTACTCCATTGTTCCTCTTTTTTCCCATTTGCCCTTTTTTTTTTTTTGCAATGTTTAATTCTGTAGCATTCTTGGACACCCTGTGAAAACACCCTGATCACAAGTAACTTTTAACCCACAGTGTTTCACCCAGGTCTGCACTGTTTGGTTTAGGCTGCAGGTAGTCTGCAGCTTGTTGCCTGTGAAAACCCTGAGGTTCTGCATATGGAGTTCAGGTTCCTGCTCTCTCCTGAGTGTTGCAGCAGTCTTTGGCTTGGAGTTGGTTCCCTGGAATTCCCTTCTCTTTCACACCCATTGAGAACTCAACCTCATCCTCCCTCTCCAGGCCAGATGGAATCCCTCAAGTAGCTGAACCTCCATCATTATGTTCAGCACAAGCCTTTTTAATTTGTGTTTCAGGACCTCTGCAAATATAATTTCAAGCTCTTTCTGCTAAGTGCAGTGCTAATAGCCCTCTGGTTTAGCAGTGGCCTCTGCTTTAAACTGTATTGGGTGAGGTCTCTGCAGGTTTGTTCCTCTCCAGTTTCTCTCTTAGAGTGAGCTGCAGTGGATTTATTACATTTGGTCAATGGTGCTGTTCAGTGCTAATTGCTCTCATGGACAGAGTTATGGATTTATGTCATCAGTCAAGTAGAAACTCAGCTGGAATGAACTCTGACTTGTAACTGTGTACAAAATGCTTTTAATTTTGTGGTCTTTATATGTGACTGCTGGTGGCATATCAGAGGATGCATTCATGTAGTTAGTGTTGAGTTTTTTGGGTTTTTTTTGTGAAGGGCATGTGCATTTATTTACATAGCTCCTGAGGTTTGTAGGTGGGCAAGGACAGGAAGGGTTGTAGTGGCAAAAACAAGACCCTAAAGGGTTACAGTGAGGGTAAACAGCATTGCTCATTAAGTGGTGGAACAGAGGAGTGGAGAGTGTCTAGAGGGCTGGTGATCATAAAAACCAGTGGTTTCATGGTTTGTATAGCTTGTAATGTTCCCATGGATTTCTGAGTGAAAGGCAAGCTGTGACAACCATCTTGAGAATGTTTTGTGTCAATGAAAGCTGCAAGCAGTTAAATTTGCAGCAGGGAAGGAGAAAGCAACCAAAGTGCAAAACCAGCACGTGAGCTGTCTTCTGTAAATACAAACCCCAAATGCATCAGTGAACAGATATTTACTGACCAAAGAATTTTGCACTGCTGAGACTCCAGCCCATGGTCTGTGCAGCCAGCTGCTTGAAGTGGTCATGTCAGAGCTCTCTCCTTTTGAATGGACAGGGGAAAAACTTCCACCACAGTATTGCCACCTCATGCAGTGGCCTGAAAGAGCTGCTGGATGGTGTTTTTTGGAATTTAATCCTGTCTCAGTCAGGGCTTGCTGCTGTTCTCAATACTGGCATTCATTTTTTTTCTGTGGCATTGCAGGTGAGGGAAGTGTGGGGCTTAAAGTGTATTGATTTGCCACACCTGCCTGACTGCCCCTCACAGTCTGGGGCTTTGGACACACCTTTCTCCAGGTGAAATTACTGTCCCCCCATGCAGGTGGAGTTGTTGCTGCAGGGACATGAAGAGGCAGTTTCAAAGCCCTCTGTCCAAATGCAGTGCAGTGCACTGTTCTTACCCTGGATGATAAATTAGATAAAAAACGTTAGCACTGCTTTTTACACCAACAGCTGGCCTTTGCAGGCTCTGCCTTGCCCAGCCCTTTTTGTGTTTTTGTAAATTTCCCCCCAGGCCAAAGCTCTGATGAGCTTCCCCAGAGTCACACCTGGCTCAAAGGTGCATTATTTCTCACGTGACTGGAAAGCATGGAAAACATGCTGTATTCAAAACTGCATTTGTGGCATTGTTGCACTGATTAGTAATATTCATGGGTGTGGACCTTTCTTTCCTCCCCTCCATTTGAGGTAGAAATTATTAAATGAAGAACAGTTAAGTCTTGAGCCTTGATGCTTGTCCAATTTCTTGGTATCAAGAAGTTAACTTTTACTTAGGGGGAAAAAACCCTTACCTTATAAATAGAAGCAGGAAAAAATAAAACTTTAAAGCCTTTATTAGCATGTTTTGGCAAGTGTTTGATTTATTATTACAGGACAGAGCAGAAACTGTAGGAGGTGACATATAAATTGTGGCACTTTTTTTTTGTTCTCTCTGGTTGTGATGTTTCTTGTTTTTTCTCTCAGTATATGTTCATATGCTGTGATTTTTCACATACTCAAATAGAGAGTGAGTCTTAAGCTCTTAAAACTGGCATGCAAGTTTAAATCTTTTTTAGCAGTCTATGAATGTTGGCATATTTGCTAAAGTCCTAGTGTTTTGTTTCAATGAAGACTTCTTTTTCACCATTTATTCAGCTTTGAAGCTGACTTGGGACATAACTCCTTCCCTGTGAAACAGTGCCATTGAGGATACCTTGGATGTGTTAACTTCTCCCATTTCTCCCCCCATTTCCTGCCCTCATTGTTAGGAGTTAGAAATTGCCAGGAATTAGAAATTTAGCAGTTTTAATCCAGGCATTGATGTCAATGAGACAGTGTGGGAGAGAGGAAAACTGAGGCTGTCTGCATGTTTGACATGCAGGTAGCAGTGATGTGGACTGAGGAGAGTAAATTTACTTATTTTTCATAAACCCAGAATGTAATTGTTTTCTTAATTTTGAAGAGAATGAAACTGAAGTGGGTTTTTAAGTACCATCAATCTGCTGAACTGCAGAAAGGAACAAGACTTATCTTTTGGGCTGTCTTTAGCAGTTTAATTTTGTGTTTGACTGAGAACATTTGTCTCTTTTAACAGATGTTCTTTCCCATGCATGGCAGAGGTAAGAGGCTTCTGGTAAATTAGACTCCTGAGGAGTGTGCTTTAGGCATGGACTCTTCCTCTGGGAATTTGGAATAGTACAAATGACTGCTAGATGTTCAAAATTCACATTTGTGAATATTTTCCGGGTTCTTAATAGAGAGTTTGAAACCACCACTATTGTAATTAACTCTGTATTACTTAGTAGCACAGTATTTTTTAAAGCAAAAAGATTTTGTGTAAGACACTTGCTTTCAGTTTATTTGGATGACTTTCTATAGGGGGAGGTAGATGTATGTAAGAACATTTCCTAGAAAGTATATTTGAGTATATTTGAGTATATTTCCTGTTTTTTGTTGTGCCTGTCAGGCTGGTTTCTGTCAGGTAAAGATAACTGTTTGCCCCTCCATCCCTCCTGCCTGTTGTTTTACAGCTGTGCTCCTGCTTTCTGGAGTCTCTGCCCTTCTGTTTATGTGTCTTGGGTGTCCTTGTCCCCATTCCTGCCAGATTCCAGGCATTCCTGGCAGTGTCCTGCTCCTGCAGCCCCCTTCTGCAGAGCTGAGGCTGAGGGCACCTCCAGGTGGAGAGAGAAGCAGCAAATATGACCTTGGGGAGGGTACAAGTGACACCTCTCCAACCTGCCTCATCTCTCACATGCCCTGGGCAGTGCAGAGGAATGGAAAGGAAGGATAACTTTCCTGGACAGCTTCCTGGACAGCCACCTGCCATCTCCCTGCATGCCTTCCATTGCTTTGTGCCTGTGCATCTTCCTCTTTGCTAAACAGGTCTTGTCAGGGCTTGAGGAGGAGCCAGCAGAGCACTGTGAAGAGCAAGGTGGTGTTCATATAATCACAGAAACCTTTGGAAGGGGCTTTTCTGGGTCATCCAGACCAACCCCCCTGCTGCAGGTGGGTCAGAGCCCTGTCCAGCCACACCTTGAATGTCTCCAGGGATGGGGCACCCACCTCCTCCTGGGCAGCCCGTGCCAGGGCCTCACCACCCTCATGGTAAAATACTCCTTCCTCATATCCAGCCTGAATCTGCTCTCCTTGAGTTTAAAAGCATCACCCCTTGCCATGTCCCAACAGACCTACTGAAAATTCTGTCCCCATCTTCCTTGTGGGTCCCCTGTAAAAAGAATTTAAAGGCCACGCTGAGCTCAGCCCAAAGCTGCTCCTGCCCAGGTGAGCAGGGCCAGCTGTGCCAGCCTTTCCTGCCAGCAGAGCTGCTCCATCCCTCTGCTCCCCCTGGAGCCTCCTCTGGCCTGGCTGCAGCAGCTCCAGCTGCTCCCTGTGCTGGCCCAGGGCTGGGGCAGCTCTGCAGGTGGGCTCTGAGCTGAGGGGCAGAGGGGCACAATCCCCCTGCCCTGCTGCCCACGCTGGGCCCAGCCAGCCCAGGGGTCTGGGGTCCCAGCTCAGGGGTTTGGGGTCACAGCTCAGGGGTCTGGGGTCACAGCTCAGGGGTTTGGGGTCACAGCTCAGGGCTTTGGGGTCCCAGCTCAGGGGTCTGGGGTCACAGCTCAGGGGTTTGGGGTCACAGCTCAGCCCAGCTCAGGGGTTTGGGGTCCCAGCTCAGCCCAGCTCAGGGGTTTGGGGTCCCAGCCCTGCCCCACAGCACCCCCAGGGCTGCTCCCTCTGCTCAGCCCAGCCTGGATCCAGCCCTGACCTGGGGGCAGGTCACTCTTGTCCACTGATGTCCACTGGGACTCAGCCTTTGACCACTGCCCTCTGGTTGTGCACAACCAACAGATTCCTGATTCCCTCAATCCATCCATCAAACACATTCCAAGGGTAGTGCTGTTTGTTTTTTTTTTTTTTTTTTTTTTGTCTAGTGACAAAAAAAACCAACAACAACAAAAACCCCCCCAAAATCACCAGAAAACATACTGCAACAACAAAAGAACCACACACAAAAGACTCAAAAATAAAACCAAGGAAAAAAAAGCCACCCAAAAAACAAACAAACAAACAAACAACAAAAACAAGAAACCCCAAAAGAAAAACATATTCATTTGAGAGAAAGGGAGCTAAGAAGAAGGGGAAAAAGCCTTTAATTTAAGGGAAACAGTTGTGTAGCTGTCAGAAATCCTTACTTAGAATATTAATTGATTTGTGAGGCTGTTTTAATTGTCTGAAAAGACAATTAAAATAGCACATGAATTTGCATCTTGAAGTGGAGAATTTAAGCCTTACCATAAAGCATCCTGTGTGTATTGCCAATACAGTGCACTTGTTATTCCTCATGGCTTTGAGGAAAAAAAGCCCAGCTTGGTTTGTCTCTGAAGTGTAACACTGGGATTGGTGCTTTGAGTTGATCCAGGTGGAAGTAGCCCTGTGTGACAAAGCAGTCTGGGTGTGAGAAATTACACGTGGCCCAACTTTTGGATCCAGCCAGAGCCAGAGCACAGAGCTGACCTGGCACCAGAATCTGAATGCCAGTGCCCTTGGGCTGCCTAAGCAAGGAAGTGCTTTCATAAATATCACCCTCAAATGCACTTGCCATTAACTTCCATTAAGTTACATTTTGGAATGTTTTGGAATCTTGCTGGTTTTGGAATCTGTTCAGTTCCCAAAGCCGTGGTGTAATTTTGTGAGCCATGGCAGAGGGGAAACCCCAGGCTCTATCAATTAATCATCCTGTGGTATATAATTAGCACACTATCAGATGTCATTAATTGCAGAGTAGCACGTTTGGTTTTTTAATGGCCTGAGGAAAGGAGCCCCAGAATGGAGTTTGACCAGCAGCTTTGGAGTGCTGCTGGTGGGTTAAGGACTTGTGCTCCCTTTTTATCTGATCACTGCAAAAGGTTTTTGTGGCATCACAGAGAGCTGCAGCAGGAAATGGAAGCCCACAAACACCAAGGAACCTCTTTCTTTTATCATAATCCTTTTTCCTGTTTGTTTTTTAAAGAAAGAGAACTTGTCCTGAGTGTGGCCACATTGAGAGTGGTGCATTTGGAGCTGGCTGTTGGGAGAGGACTCAGCAGGATCTGAAATCCCTCTGCTGCAGCCCAGGCACAGGAAGGATTTCAAAAACATGAAGGAATTAATGTGTATTAATAGGGATGTGTTTTCAGATGCTGCTAGCTCATCAGTGACCATGAGCAGAATCTAGACCAGGTGGATGAAAGGAATTCTTGGGATTTTGTTGGGAACATTCTTTATAGAGAGATTATGCCAGCAACTTGTATTTTAAAACAACTACATACAACTTTAAGTTTAATACAACTTCTTGTATTTTAGAAGATGGGTACTGAACAAAAAGAAGGCCGTGTGTCTTGTGAAGAAAAATCCTTTATCTGATAAAAAACCTCAGTTTCACTTAGTAGTTTTATCCCTCTACTCCCTCTAATGTTGTAACCATTTTAATTGGTTGGTAATAATAGAGGATTTATTACTCAGTTTCCTTAGGTCTTGAGTTACAAAATCTAATAAGTTGGAGTAACTATCCATTGTCTGTAGAATTAAGGTACACTTGTTTTTTCTTCAATTTTTGACTTACTTGAAGAGCCTCAGGCAGAACAACAACAAAAGTCTGCCACCTCTGTTTTCAGGTCACTTCTCCAGAGATGATGTGCAGCCTTGTGATACTTGAAACTATATTTTGAGCTGAACCATTGCCAGCCCCCAAAGTGTAAACATGAGATAAATTGAATTTCAATTTAGAATTCTTTCTTGTTTTTTTTTTCCTTAAAAGCATACCACTTGGCCCAAGCTGCCTCCACCTTCTTCCTCGAAATGGTTTTTTTTGTTCCATTTGTGAAATAATTTAAGTGGCTTTTTGCAGTTGGCTCCTTAATGGTAAATCCTTGGAAAGAAAGAATACATAGTGCACAGCATCTGTTAAGTTACATGCTAAATTAACCCATGGGAAGAACTGCCTTGCTTTTTCTCTTATATTAGCTTTTCACAGAACAGGAAATCAAGGTAAATAAACAATTTCTGGTGAACACATCCCACTCTTGGATTACAGGAATGTGGAATAAGATGAAAATATTTTATACAGGGGGTATATAATTGTTAACACTCTGCTTGTATTTATTCTGTTAGAGATGAGACTGTGTTCAAGCATCTTTGTACATCTCTCAGGAAAGCCTGAAAGGATTTGTTGAAAAATTTACAAGTTCAATTAATCACATTTAATGGACTCTTAAATCTGTATCAGCTTATCAAAGGAGACATTAATTACAAGTGTGATTGACCAGCCAGATGTGTCCTGTTTTCTGTCCAGCAGCCTCTATTAAAACCATTACAAAACATGCAAAGCTCTTTATCTGAGGCAGATGAGAAGTTGCCCGTTCCAAATTCTGCTTTATTATTTTCTATTTATTTATAGAGAGATTTCCATGGTGGTTTTGGGCTGAGGCTGAGCAGATCTTGCTGCATGGGCAGAGTGTTTTGTCCTTTGGTTTTACAGAGTTGGTTCCCAAGCTTGGACAGGGCTGTCCCCAGGTGCCAGGAGGGCTCCTGGACCCGTCCCACGTTTCATTTTCCCAGCTGTGAGGAGTTTGGGAGCTGCAGAGCTCCCAAAATAGGGAATCTCTGGGGATGGAACCACCCTCACTTCGTGTCAAAACCACGCTTCTCATTCTGCAAGGCAGGTCATGACCAAACTCAGCAGCTTCTTCCTGGTTTCAGAAACCAGAGCTTGGCCTTCCTGGCCGTGGGCACAGAGCTCTCAGGGTTTGAAGTCTTATTTCAACAACTGTCTACCATTTGCAGGGCTTTTTTCTTTTTTTTTTTTTTATTAGATGTATGAGAACCACATTTGTATTTGAGGTAGAATTATTAAAAATAGCAGGTCATTAATGCACACTACCAAAACCCTGAAGCCTCTTCTGGTTTTTGAGTGCAGAATGGAAGCAGTGTTAATTGCCAGGTTAACACATGTAGCCATAAAGGTTCCTGCTCTTTTATGTCTTATCTTGCTTTCATTCAGATTACTTCCTAAGGAGTTTCTTTCTCACTTCAGACTTGGATTTATTGTTATATTCATCTCCTTACTCACATCATAAAAGTTTTGTTCCAAGTGCTGCCATGGTTTGACAGCACTAAGGAGGATAACTCCAGTAATTGCAAAGAAGAAAGGAGTGGGGCCAGAGCAGAACTTTGCCTATTGTGTTTATATTTGAAGGTGTCTTTGTGAGCTTGGAATTGGGAGTCTTTTTATTTTAATCATAGGTGAAGAGCTCAGATGGAGACATTTCTGGAAGAAAATCAGGGGTAATACAATTTTACAGCCTCCTTCAGCTGCAAGGTCATTAGGGACAATGCACTGGAGCACCACGCAGCTGGATCTTTCTTGGAAAAGTGTGAAAAGGCTTTGCAAGGTCCAGGCCATGTACAAAGGCAAATTTGGATTGGTTATTGAAATGCCTTCAGAACAGTGGGTTTGATTTTTAGGATGGAGCTGTTTAATACTTGGGGTTTTTTTTTTTTTATGGTCTCTGATGACGTCTGTAATTGCAGATGCTGACGTCTGGAAGATCCTGTTGTGGCTTAAAAATTTTTATTTCTGCAGTGTAGAGGGTACTTGAATGTGCTAGTGTCCCAAATGCTGAGCCTCCAAATCGAGGAGAAAAAAGGGAAGGATGAAGTAGTTACATAATCTATCATCTCCTTTCAGTTGGAGTTGGTTCAAGTGGTTCTGTCAGTGGCGTGAGAGCAGAATGAAATGTGAGCAGTGAGTTACACATGCCAAAAACCAAAAAAAAAAAAGGAGACTTGGTGCCACAGTCTCAGCTGAAGAATCTGGATGGATATTTGGCTTGAGTGGTATGTCCTGCAGATGGAGTTTGTCCATTTTTAAGGAAATAAGAGCATATCTCTTACCTTGTAGGTGGGTGAAGTTCTCTACAAGAGCACGTGCTGAGGGAATTCCTGCATGGAAAAATCCCTTTTTTTTCCTCAGAGCATCCCCTGCTCAGAGCACAGACCTTGGGTTCCTGAGGTGAGGAGCAAGCAGATCACCTGTGGAGTGAGCACAGAGCAGGCATCAGGCCCATCCTCAGTGGGCTGTGTTAGCAGTGCATTAAATGTTGTGTGCTTTCCTCTTCCCTGTGGCACAGAAGAGTGCCTGTGCAGCCAGTGCTCTTGTTCTTAGTTGTGCAATTGATCTACAGCTGGTTCATAACATGCCTGATGGCTTACACAGCTTCTTAAAATACCTTTTTTTTTTTTTTTTTTTTCCCAAATCTTGGGAAAATTTGGCTTGGATGAGCTTTCTGGAGCTCAGGTGTTACATGTTTTTGTCCACTTTGGGAAACACTCCAGGAAAGGAAGCCCCCAGCTTCACTGCATGGCCTGTTGGAGTGTTTAGTTGGTCTTGTGGGAGAGAGTGCAGCTCATGGCTGCTTGGTTTTGTCTGTGCACCTCAGCAGAATCTGCTCCAGGCTTTCTTGAATGCCCCCAGGGTGGTAGAAGATGCCCTCTTAACTTTCTCCATGCCAAATGATCTCAATTTCCTTAGTCTGTCCTCATTTGACATGTGCTGTAGCCCCCTAATAATGGAATGCAATCACCATGCTGGTTTTCTTTTCCTCTGCAGCCTGAGTGAATGTATTTTCCACTTTTTTTTTTTTTTTAATGAAGGCTAATACCCAGAGGAGCAGGTACCCAGAATTTTCAGATTCAGATATAGATCAGGTATTTATTTTGCATATATTTATCAAAGATAATAATTCAGAATATCTGTGCAAAAATATCTGGGTAAAATTATCAAAATCCTGGAGATACATTTTTGATTTTTTCTCCTTTTTATTATAGCTTCTTAGAATAAAGAATTAAAGAACAATTGCAGGTCTTCTGCCTGAGTGCCATGTGTGATAACCTGCCAGCATAACTTGAAAACACAGTAATGTGTATACTTTCTTTCCATGTTTAAATTAAACTGAGGTATTATGGGCTAATTTTGATTTTACTTTTTCTGATTGAGTTGGTCTGTAATCTTACATGATGCCTGAGTATTTATCAACAGGATTCAGCGGGGTGGATTTTTATCTTTAGTTGTTTTGTTTGGTTTTTGTGGTTTTTGTTTGGGTTTCTCGTTGGTTTTTGTTGTTGTTGTTGTTTGTTTGGGGTTTTTTTGGTGGGTTTTTTTGTTTGTTTGGGGTTTTTTTTGTTGTTGTTGGTTGGGTTTGGTTTGGGTGGGTTTTTGTTTTGTTTTGTTTGGGGTTTTTTTTTGGGTTTTTTTGTTGTTAATTTGGTGGGGTTTTTTGTTTTTGTTTTTTTTTTGGTTTGGTTTTTTTTGGGTTTTTTGGGTTTGAGTTCGTTGTTGTTTTGGGGTTTTTTGTTCGTTTTTTTTCTTGTTTTCGGGTTTTTTTTGGGTTTTGTGGTTTTTTGGAGTTTGTTGTTGTTTTGTTTTTTTGGTTTTTTTTGTTTGTTTGGGGGTTTTTTTGTTTGTTTTTGGG
This sequence comes from Urocynchramus pylzowi, assembly GCA_013397555.1. Lineage (NCBI taxonomy): Eukaryota > Metazoa > Chordata > Aves > Passeriformes > Fringillidae > Urocynchramus > Urocynchramus pylzowi. The sequence goes on from VZRH01004342.1 coordinate 22,603, forward strand.
GTTTTTTTGGTGTTTTTTGGTGTTTTTTGAGTTTTTTTGTGGTTTGGGGTTTTTTTTTGGTTTTTTTTTATGGGTTTTTTTTGGTTTTTGCCTCTTTTTGTGGCCTTTCAGCTCTTCCATCCCCAGAGCACAGCCATCTGCTCCCTGGCCTTGCCCTCCTGCAGACCATCCCTGGACTCTGCATGTCCTGTCCCCCTCCAGGACAGCTCTCTCACAGGGAGCTGGAAGCCAGGCACTCCATCACTCTGCAGCCCAAAACAAGGTGTGCAAAAGCTTCAGCAGCACCTGGATCCCCTGCTGAGTGTGAACCTAAATCCCCTGAACTGAGCTCATTTCAGTGCAGTGATGGGTGGGAGATCCAGGTGTGGCCTTGCTGCTTGCAATGTGCTTTTTCACTGAGGTCTGTCTTGGATCTTCAGTGCTCCTTGTGAACTTCCACAGCAATTCTTGTGATTAAAGAGCAGGAATTATGTTTCTGACAGTTCTTGGCAGGTGGAGCAGTGGCAGCAGTGTGGGAGGTTAGCTCAGAGTGATTTAAAACAGAGACATGGATGGACCCTGTCTGTCACCATCTCAGTTATTTCTTATGTAATCATTGGAAATGATGTTTCATAAGCTGACTTCCATTCAGCTTCCTTTAGTCTGTGTTTGTAGAGTATCTTTTTACCACTTACTTGGGCAAATCTGATTCCTACTTTCAGTCTGTGTTTGTAGAGTATCTTTTTACCTGGCAAATCTGATTCCTACTTCAGCAATAATCCTGTATCACAGAATCCCAGGATATCTGGGGCTGGAAGGGATGTCTGGAGATGCCCCAGCCCAGCCCTTATCAGGTCTCACTTCTTGCTGAC
>VZRH01004348.1:0-50083 GCA_013397555.1 Urocynchramus pylzowi
TAATAATATTTTTAATATATATAATTTTGACATATATAATTTAATATATATAATATGTGTGGGATTTTTTTAATATCAAGCTGTAAATTTTATTTTGTGGCTCAATATTTTGAGATAGACAAGCTGCCAAACTCTGGAGGACTTAGTTGCTGCATTACCTCTGTTTCATGCAGTACAGGTGACCTTATCTGCATCTGTTATGGATATTGTAAACCAGCTGAATCCTTGGAAGTTGCTCCGCTTTCTTTTTTCTGAGCACAGAAAATGCAATCAATCACAAAGTGGAAGGAACTAAGAATTTTGGAGAGATTCCAAAATTAATACCTTTTTTCTTTTTCCCTTTGCATGTTTAGGCTTAGTTCACTCTTTTAAAAGTGTTTGGAATATAGATCTGCTACCCTAAAGCTTGTGACTCCTTCTTCTAACAGAATCACCTTATATCCCTTTTGCTTTCAGGCAAAGTGAAACAGCCAGAAATTGTGACAGTTTTAAAAAAAAAAAATTGTGACAGTTTTTTTTTGTGAGCAGGTGTGGTCATTTACTGCTTCTGGCATGAATTTTCTTTAGCACTTGCTCTTTTGATCAAGTTGTGGGGATTTTTTTTTTAGAACAGCTCAGAGTTAATGATGCAGGAAATAAGTACTGCTTTCCCCATTGTGTTTTTTCTATTTGTAAGTGAACCACAAAACCCACCCTTCAAACAAAGCAATGACAACAAAAATAGTGGAAGCGAGAGAATTCATCATGCAAGTTTCAGAATTTTGCAGAGATAAGGGTCCCTCCTCTTTACTAATGGCACTCAGACTATCTCCTGGTCTCCCTTTTTCTAAAATTTTATACAGGCTTTTTATGTTCAGCTTTCATTTGTAGGTCAGCTTTCCTGCAAAGCTCTTCTGACCTGAGGAGCCAACTTGGACCTTGTTTAGAGGTCAAAATGTGTCTTGTAACATATTTTAATTCCTTTATTTGCTCTGCCTGATCCTTCCAAATGAAAGTGTAGAAATAAATCAAGAAGGTGTCAATTTTTGCTTTTTTGCGGATGTGTAGCCCTGAAGGAAATGCTTGGGTTTGTAAATACTAATTCTGTGGTTTACATATCCAGACTTTTTATGGTTGGTTTTGACTTTTTTTTGTGTATTTTCAGATGGTGAACTGAACGTTCTGGATGACATTTTGACTGATGCTCCTGACCAGGATGATGAGTTGTATAACCCCGACAGTGAGCAAGACAAAAGTGAGAAAAAGGGTATGTGATTTTGGTAGTGGATGTTCTTCAGGAACATAAGTGGTAAAAAATGTCTGTCTTATTTCAGTTAGTCTTTGAAGTACTGGATTTTATAACTTGATTCAAAGAGTGAATGAGTTCCAAAAGTCTTTATTTCATGGACATGTGCTTTTCACCAGACCCTCCAAGCAAACAGTCAAATCCATTTCCTTTTGTCTCAAGAGCAGTTGCTGAGTCTGGCTTGTTCTGAATTCATTTGCTGTTGGAAAATGACTGTCCTTTTTGGCTCAATTAAATGAGATGGAAGTGGAGCAAAGGGGTTGCAAAGTCTGATTCCAGCTCAATTCTTGATTTAGCTTTAGGCCAATCCCATAAGCATTTAGTTTAGCATTTCCATGTATGAAATCTAAGAAACACGTACCTCTTACCTCTTAGAAGTAAAATACGTGTTTTAGAACATGAGCTGTTCCTAAGAAGCAGTTTTGAGTGTTGCTGCAAAGCCTACAGCTGGAAGATGTTCCCTATGACTGCAGCAGGGTAATTACCTAAAATAGAGGCAGTAGAAGCCTCTGTACAGTTTTTGTTTTGATATCAGAAATAACACTGAACTTGGTGTTTCTTTCTATTTAAGGATCAAAAAGAAAAACTGACAGGATGGAAAATGCTGAAAGCAAGAGGCACAAACCTTCTGTGCATTCCTCGAGGCAGATGATGCCAAAGCCTCCCAGTTCATCAGTTAGCAATAACAAGAGACTAGTGAGTACGAAAGGAAAGCTGGTGTCAGAGTACAAGACTGAGGAGTATCAGAGATCTGACAGAAGCAAGCGCCCAGATGGCGATCGGAAGATGCGAATGTCAAGCAGTTCCAGGGAACCTTATAAAGGACAACCAGAAAAATCTTACATGAGGAAGAGGGATATTGACAGAAGGGCAAAGTCTTCTACACCGGACGGTTCAGAGGTATTAAGTATTCTTGCTGCCTTATAAATAAAGCAATTTTTTGAGACTTTTGTAAGGCACGTTCTCTTAGGACTGTGTGTGCATCCTGACAATGTTATATGACTGCTGATTCACTTTTTCTTTAAACATCAGAGAATCAGGCATGAGGTGGATAGAAGACCAAGCAGATCTAGCCATTCTTCTAAAGAAGAGGTGAACTCTGAGGAATATTGTTCAGATCACGAGACTGGCAGTAGTGGTTCCTCTGAACAAGGCAACACAGAGAATGAGGAGGAAGGAATGGAAGAAGAGGAAGATGATGAAGGGGAGGAGGATGAAGAGGTAGAAGAAGATGGGGAGGAAGATGAAGAAGAGTATGAACAGGATGAGAGGGATCAGAAGGAAGGAAATGACTATGACACACGGAGTGAAGCCAGCGATTCTGATTCTGAATCTGCCTCTTTCACAGATGGGTCAGTCAGATCTGGGTCTGGTTCAGATGCATCAGGTAGGCAGCATCTTGCATGCTAATGTGAAATACCTTGCCACTGAAAGTTTGACTACTTTGAAAAATAACCACTTCCTGACCATGTCAAAAGTAAGCTGCAGCAGCAGAAGTCAGGAAGATGTTAATTATGAAATACCATAGGCCAGGAAAAAATGTACTGGAAAGTGGTAAAACAAAATTGTGACTATCCAGATTACTGTGTTGAGGATTCATTGTATTCTTGACTGCTTTGGCCTTGCTGTTCACTGTTTTGAAACAGCAAAATTAGTATTTTCTTGGGTATCTGATGGCTTTGTTTTCCACACAATTCAGTGTTGAGGTGTTTGGTATCCATTTAGATAAGTGACCAGGTAGACTGGTGTAGTAAAACACTTTCCTTCCTGAGGAAGGATAGCTGAATCTTAAATAGCGGCTGTGTTCAGCATAGGAAATCTAAACCTAAGTTGAAATTATTAGTTATTAGGGCAAATTTTGAATGAAATAAATGTTTTAAGCAGAAACTAGAAACAGTTGGTTTGTATTTGTATATTGTAACTGGTCCTAACTTGCAGATGTGAAGTGCTAATGACGTAAATACTTTTGGGTTTGGCTGTTCGTTGTTTGTATTTTCTAGGAAAGCAGCTTGCAATCCTGTTAAGATTCCTATTGTGTATCTTCCTTGTCTGAAGTCTCCATAGGTGGTCATCCTGCTTAATATGCTGCCTTTTTTAGCTCAGCTCTGCTGTATGGAATTAGAGACAGCAAGGTGTAACCTAAAGACAAGTGAAGCTGTAATAACTGTTCTAAAAAACTGTGGTATAACGTAACACTTTCTTAAGAGTGGAAATAATTGCCTGTGTGCCACAGTGTTTTGTTTTTCTATCTCTTACCATTTTTGAGCTCTGAGCAAATGAGCTCATATCACTATCGCTACACAGTTTGTGCCAGTTGTTGTGCCTTTGGGTGAAGAAATGCTAACCCACCCTTACTAAAAATATTATGATAATAAATTCTGTCTCTAAGCATTGCACAGACGTACTAGATTTGTGCCATTCATCTTCCTTTTGTGAATGAAAAGCTTGAGTAACTAGCATTTGCTTCTTCTGTGCATGATAGTTTTGTGGCAACAACCACAATTTTAATGTGCAAGCCAAATGGTAACTTCACTTTTACTGATGCTATTTTCCTGTCTCATTATTTTTTAATCTCAGCTTTGCCTGTGTTTAAAGTATGCCTTTTATTTTTTATGGTTTCTTTTAGACGAGAAAAAGAAGGAGAGGAAGAGAGCTAGGGGTATCTCTCCAATTGTTTTTGACAGAAGCGGGAGTTCTGCATCAGAATCATATGCAGGTATTCTTCCCTTTCGTTGCCTGTCATTGTGACTTGCATCAAATCTTAATGTGTAATCTAAAATAAATGTAACTGGCTGTAGAGATTTATAGGGTATGTAGCTTTGTATAATTTGGTATTGACTTCTGGCATGTTGTGTGTGGATACCTTCAGGGGGAAGTAGGCTTTCTTGTTACTTTAATGCTATTCTGTTGCTTAAGTGGAAATTTCACTTTTTTTTATTTTTTTAAAACTTGGAAGATGATGATTCAGTGACTAGTTTTCTGAGTAGGAAATTGTTCAAATATTATTTAAAAAAAATAAACTCAAATCAAACAACCCAAAACCGAAACAAAAAAAACCAAAATAAAACACTCGTGCACATTGAATAGTATTTTTTGTGTGTGTGGGTGCGCGCCAGAAAGCATAATTTGTCATGAATGAAAATTGTATGGGACAAGGCTGTAGAAATTGTATATTATCTCTATTAAGGCTCAATCTGAACAAATGTACTTTGGCTAAACACAGGTTCAGAAAAGAAGCATGAGAAATTATCATCTTCCGTTCGTGCTGTCCAAAAAGGTATCATTTAAATTTGAATTTTTAATGCATGCCCCATAGCAAGCCATTGTCTCTGTTGATTAAATTACCTGTAAGTAGTGATGTTCTGATATAAATCAGTTTGAGCACGTCATTATTCTGAGCATGATAATTGAATCTTGAGCTACTTTTGCATGTTTTGAGAGTGATATGCAAAAAGTTCAGTCGCTGTGCTCTTTGCAGAGGCAGCAGATTTAAAAAGGAAGTGCTTAAAGCTGCAAAGAGGAACAGCATTCACCATTCTCTATTGAACAGTTTGTGCTTGTTACGAGTGTTACCCATCATTTATGCAAAGATCTTTAAGCAAGGAAATAAGTCCTACATATCGGAACATCACTGAATCATGCTGATTTTATTTTACTTTTTTCTTTACTTGGATATCTGAGTTTTAGTTTTGGTTTGGTTTCCCCTGGCATTTTGTGTTCTGCAGCTTTGACTTTTGGGTGGTTGACTGTGATAATACATAGATAGGAAATGGGTGGGATACTGTGTATTTTGAAGGAAGCAAGCAACTATCTGTACTCAAAGCAACATGTTTGGTAAGTATTTACAGTTCAGCTTATTTGATACTTTGTTTTCTTTTCAGACCAAACAAGCAAACTTAAATACATTCTCCAAGATGCAAGATTCTTTCTCATCAAGAGTAATAACCATGAAAATGTATCGCTTGCTAAGGCAAAGGTATGTTGTATTTTCTTCAAACTGACCCCTTTGTCTGTTTTCAGACCCACCCACCTTAGGTTGGGAGAGTGTGTAGTTGGATGCATTATTTTCTTTATCGCTTGGATCTCTGTAGATGCGGCAACAAACGCTACTGCACCTTGCTTCTTCGGCTTCCTCTGTAACCTAGAAAAGGTCCTAGACCACTGGCCATTTATCTTGCCAAGAATAGGGTTAAAAGAGGCCTTAGAGTCTATTTGATAACATCCTAAGCCAACCTCTGTTGGGAATGCTGGGGTGGTGGTTTTTTTCTCCCATCCATCAGCACCTCTGTTCCTATTGGTGCACTCTGAGAAGGTTCAGAAGGTTGTTTGGCTTTTTTCTAACACTACATGAGTAATTTTGGTCAGGCGATTCAGGATCTGAAGCCTTACTGTGGAAATGTATGCCTGGCAGTGCTGGTGTGAGTGAGTTCTTTGGGAGGGATTCCAGAGCACCAGATTTCAGCTGTTGAGGAATTGCACTAGGTGTCCATTGCAACACTTTGGTGGTTTTGCATTGGCATGTGTTCTTTGGAACAGGTCATAGAGTAAATACTTGATTTGCTGTTACACTATATGCATCGAGTAGGTGATTCTGTTAATGAAGATTTTCTAAATTAGGATGAAAATAGCATCAAAATGATTAAACAAATCTCAGAGTCCTGGGCATATTTGGTTCTCACCCCTCCTTCCAGCTTTGAAGGTGCAGTGAACACAATTCTGACTGGTGTTTGCTTTAGCTCTGTAAAGGAGTCTGTCCTTTTTTGTGCTTTATCCATGTATGGAGCTGCAGTAGTATCCTTATTCCTGAAGTTATTGGAGTGGATGCTTTGTCTCTCAGTGCTTTGATGTTGGACTTTCATGTAATGCACTTTTGTGGTGCCAGTGTAATAGGTTGTTCAGTTCACAAGCAGCCAAAAGCCATGTAATCTGACTGAAAGCTAGCAAAACCCCTAAATAGTTCTCTGGTGGCTATAATGAACTACCAGAATCAGACAAAAACTGATCTGAGTTCAGAGTAGGGCATAAGTACTTACCTTCACTAAAAATATGCAAGGGAAGGAACACTGAATTTGGTATGTGTATCCTATTCTGAGGCTGAAGCTTGTTTATGCAGAAAATGGACAGAGGAGTAATTCAATAAATTGTTATTCTGTATCTGAGCTCAGCTGGTGCCTTAAAACAGGTTGGGTTTTATTGTGTGGCTGCATTACAGCTGGTGAAACGGAAAAGATACTACTTAGTAGTAGCAGGAGATGTGTACAGCTAAACAAAGTGATTTGAGTTGTCCTGCCAGTTTAAAGTGTTACTTCACTGTCTTTAATGTTGCTGGTATTTCACTGAAAGAATTTTAAAGTCTGCAAACTGTCCTCAGCAAATCTGCAATACTATACTGAAGTCTACCTGCCCACCTTTTAGTATTATTCTGTTGGTTTTTCATTATTCCTGTGTGTTATATAATACATCAGTTCCTTAAGTCGTTTGAAACATATGTGAAAACTTTCACCTTTGCTATTTTTAAGTTAGCTGCCCATCATTATAATTACAATGGAAATCTTACAGATGGTCTAAATGCATCTTCAGTGTTCAAAAAAAGATTGAAAAGCCAGTGTTTTAAAAGTTTTAATACTAGGCAGGCTAAAATATTTCTTGAAGGAAATTAATTTAGCAATCTGGTTTTCTTTCTATTATCTTCTATTCCAGTAAAATCTTTTGGTTTTGTTTTCTTCATCTACATTATATATTTATGTTAGCTAAATCATTTGAGATTAACTGTTACGTTTTGGTGATGGGGTGGGTGTTTTTCTGTTTTAGGGAGTATGGTCAACACTTCCAGTAAATGAAAAGAAGCTTAATGCTGCATTTAGATCAGCAAGGAGTGTTATTTTGATATTTTCTGTAAGAGAAAGTGGCAAATTCCAAGGTAAGGAAAAGTGAGCTATTATCAAGGTGAGTGAAAGTGAGTTTTATATGCAATAGCCTTTCTGTTGTATCTTTGTTACAATTCATACAAAATCCTTTAGGGTTTGCAAGATTATCTTCAGAGTCCCATCATGGAGGATCACCTATACATTGGGTGCTGCCTGCAGGAATGAATGCAAAAATGTTGGGAGGTGTCTTTAAAATTGACTGGATTTGCAGGTAAACAATTGTGCGTTTATGTTGCTGTAACAAGTCATTATAATGTAATTTTTGCGTATTACTGAAGTGCCAACAGCATCCTTCTGAAACCTGATTCAACCAGAGATCAGTCCTCACTGCTCACTTGAATAGGCAGCTGTGGATGAAAAAGAAAAAAAAAATCATGTAAGGACAAATCTGTTTTGATCTGACTGAACAAAGAAAATACTACTATTCTGAAGCAACATATGAGATAGTGCAAATATTGCGTAATGTATAGGTTGTGAGCAGTATGTTCTTACAGATAAGATTTTAAATTTCTATTAAGTAAAAAAGTTACAGCAGTCCCGTGAAACACATTGCATGGTTGTACAAGTACTTTGGACTGCCAGAAAGACTAAATACAGGAAAAGTGAGACTTTGAATTAGAGAAAAATCTGTCTGTTGGAAAGGTCCTCTTCCAATCTGTTGGAAAGGTCCTCTTGAAGCTACTGACTCCCGCCTCCAGCTCAAAGCACTTGTAGCTTCATAGTTAGGTCAGTGCTCAGGGATTTATTTCAGTATGTGCCAAGAGCAACCACATATAGTGACTGATCAGTGTATTCAGATGGTGAGATAATAAGCAAGCACAATCTCAGTATTGCACAAAGACCAAAATATTCTCTTTTAAAGGAGGGCCTGTCATAATACAAACTATATTAGTTACTACTGGAATATGTCAAAGTAAAATCTTCAGTTATTAATATGTAGAACATAAGAATATGTTCAGAGACCTGGCAGTACAAAGAATAACAGGATTAATTTATATGTAGTCTCCTGCTGTATATATTTTTAATTCTTTTCTTAATAAAAAAAACTGAGACAAAACTATAAATGGTGCCACTTGCATATCTAGGCGGGAATTGCCGTTCACTAAATCTGCTCATCTGACCAATCCTTGGAACGAACATAAGCCAGTAAAGATTGGACGCGATGGACAGGTTTGTTAATTCTTACTTTTTTTCTGTAACTGACATCCTCTAGTGCTTGCTTCCAGCTTTGAATGTGCAGGAGATTAGGAATGTTTTTATAGCAATTACTTGGAGTAGAGTGCTGTGGCAAAGGCATTTTGCTTCTTTCTAATGCCGTTGTGGAAGAAGGAAAAGGAAACGATACAGTGCCAGTTCTGTTGTCATCTTTATGATAAACAGTGTTTGCTTCAAAACCATGTGGTATTCTGAATTTGAAATGTGATGTGCCTTGCATTGTATAGTGTGCAAACCATATAGCATTAGGTTTTAAGAAAAAGGTCTGGTGTTTCCAGTTGCTCTCTGCATTACATTTTTTTATATGTACTGTATTGCTTAAGGCATAGACTCCCATTATAAAATATATGCTAAGCAAATTTTAAGTGGGACTGGTTCTTTGTCTTGTCGGACATACCAGAGTGGAGGTATGTTGCTGCTGTCATCATGTACCCAAGCTGTGGGTAAAATAACAGATTCTGCTTTCTTAAGACAAGGTGGGAGGTAATCTCCATACTGTATGAAAAATGTCAACTCCGTGTTGTGTTGTTTTGCCCACAGATATGTTTGCTTTGCTGTGTAGCAGGAGAAAAACAATAGTTTTGGTCTTGTTTTTAGTTTAGTGTGAAATTAAAAAAAAGAAAAAAAAGTATTTCAATTAACTTAGCTACTGTTAAATGGCCAAGAATTTTTTTTTTTTTAATGTTTTGTCTACAATAGACTTGCAATCTGGACGTGGGTTTCAGCTTTTTTCATCAAATTATGTGCTGTTATCGTCTGGACAAGCATTGCCTGATGCTTGCTCTCCCTGCTTTTCAAGTCTGCTTATTTCCTGAAGTGGTTGTCATTTATCCATTTATATTTGCTCAACTGTGAATGGGTCACTCTTCTGAGGATGTGTACACTGAAAATCTGCCTTTATGACATCAGTTGGGAAGGTCTTCCGCAGGCCTGCAGTCACCAGTTTGAAGAAGCACTTTTTGGGATTGTTTTGCACCTGGCTCCTGCTAGATTTATTTGATGGCCCAAGTTCTTGTACTGGAAGAGAGAGTCAGCAAGTTCATGTCTGTCCCTTTCTCCTCCAGACAACTTGTGGTGTCCAACAGCTTCATTATTTCCATCTTGTTCCCCATATCCCACATATTTCACTTTTATTCTAGGCTGGAGAGACCTGACTTTCTCAGTCATTGCATGTAGGAATTGTTGCACTCATTCAGTTATTCTTGGTGCCTGCTTTGCTTTGAAGTTTTCCATTTTTATTGTCCCCCTATTTTTTGAGATGCAGGGGCACAGCTGCACCCAGTGTTTAAGGTGTGGTGGAACATGAAATTCAGTGTGATACAATGACTTTCTTATTCCGTGTTCCTTTCCTAATAACCCTGAGCACACGAACTGCTTGTTTTGTCTGCAGTCAGACCTTGAGTTGGTATTTTCATGGACCTGTCTACCATACAACGAAGAACTCATACTGAGTGGTAGTAGTCAACTTCATCAGGCCATGGCTTTATATGTGAAGCTGGGATGGATTTTTTTTTTCCTACATGTGTCACTTTTCTTTCTGTAATAGGTAATCATTTTCTTTGTGATGAAAAACAGTCCTCTGATTTTATAGCAAAACAGTGATGTGGCCTGTATGTCTCATGGGAAGATACGGTTACCCAAAGTGTTGGACTGTTTTATGAAAATTCTAAGTAGTACCTAAAGAGTTAAAGGTAATGTAAGTGAATTTTGCTGTCTCTAGTGATACTGAAATCTCTTTGAAGTGTCCCTTCTTTTTTTTTTTTTTTTTTTTTTCCTTAAATGTCTGTTGTCAGTGTATTTGGGGAGAGTTTCATTTCTTCAGTTTTTAAACCACTACTGAACTTCTAACTAATTCTAGGAAATTGAGCCGGAATGTGGAACCCAACTTTGTCTTCTCTTCCCTCCTGATGAAAGTATTGACTTGTATCAAGTCATTCATAAAATGAGGCACAAGAGAAGAATGCACTCACAACCCCGATCAAGAGGACGCCCATCCCGTCGAGATCCCGTTCGGGACGTGGGAAGGTTAGAAACGTTCTTTGGACTGATAATAGGCACATGTGTCAGAATAACGTGATGGAGGAATGTGATTCGTCAAAGCTTTCCCTGCGATAAAGAAGAGAGAAAATCCTCAAATCAAGCTGCATGGACAAGTTTGTGGCTTCATTGAGGATTTCACATGGTTCCCCGGTCTGTCATTTTTCAAGAGGAAAATGGGGATCTTTGCTTTTGCAGAAAAAAGCTCTTAAAGTTCTGTCTCTAGTTTAGACTAGATCATTTATTGAGCTAATGCAACTTGTAATGCTAGCTGTAGGTAAGCTTGGCTTGATTATGAGCAGGCTAGATGGAGAGGAGGAAATATTTATATGCCAAAAATGTGTTAATATCTTGTAAAAGCCTTTTCTTTCAGGTGTGTCTCTGGATAAGCCTTATCAAATATGGGACTTTTATAAGGATCACTTAGAATTTTGCAGAAGATGCCGCCTCATTTTGAGGATAAAATATTTAAGTTATTTTGATATTCAAGAGGAGCATTATTGGGACTGTTTCAAATTGTGTCACCGTGATGTGTTAACCCTATTGCCAAATATTCTCTAACATGTAACCACTGAATTCACACATCTTGCTGAGCTTCTGAAAACAGTAGGTTCTTTCCAAAAGGGATCAAGTGGCCCTTGGAGACCCGGCAACAAACCAAAAAGAATGGCTGTTGCTGTGTCTGTATATACAACCTTTCCAGATGCTGGCAGTACCTGTGGACTTAAAGTATTTTTAGAGGATCGACATGTTTATTGATCACTGCTTTATGAACTTAACATCATTTTCCAGAAAAAAGGGGGTATAACTTGTTACAGAATTGGAGAAGTCTTTGCAAAGAACTGATACTAGCCCTTCTGCCAAACACCTTTTCCCCGTGGTAGCCACTTTGCATACAGACTGATGTATGGTTTGGGCTGAAACCTTTGGTTAAGTTTCCTTTTTGTGGAAACATCCTGTGGTAGGTACAGAGCCCCAACAAGAGTCCCCATTTCCTTGAGCTTAAAAAAAAAAGGACACTGTAACGAGTAGGTAGGAGGAAACCTGGCAGCGCCCCCCTATTTTTGGCTTTAAAGGACTGAACACCAAGATGGCTTTTGGAGTTAAGCTAAGAGGTTTCCAGTGCAATAAAGTATATACAAGTGAAGGTTTTGCAATGGACTGCAAACTATACATATAACACCACCACACCTTCTCAAGCCTGCCAGGGCCTCCATTTATGTATGTGGCTTACAGCTTAAAGTCAGTAGTTGGACTACTATATGAACTGTTTCTATCATATTTTATACCGGTCGTAAATGCACTCTCAAAACTACAAGAAAGCGGTATGTTTATTCTTTACACCAGCTTTTATTTTCTTTGATCTGAATTTGCTGTAGATGCAACTGCTTTGGTTTTTGGGCTTTTTGCTCATACTAAAGAATCTGCTTCCATTTTAAAAAGCTTAGTAACTGGGTATGGTGGGCTTTAAAGACTGAAGTTGGGGAAGGGAGGGAGAAGTCACTATTTATAAAACTAAAAGCTATATGAGCTTGTTACTCAGCCAGCAAGTTGCACAGTAATTAAGCAATATAAGAAAGTGTTAATGTTTTGTCATAAGAAATTATACTGTTGGGAAGGGGGAGGGGGGTGAGAAGGGAATGGTTTTGTAGCTGCTTTGTGTTTAGAAACACTGTTACATTAGCACTGGAGTCTCCCAGTACAGTAATGTTTATGTACCTTGGAGCAATAAGCGCCCAGTTGTCAGCTCTTTTTTGAGCCTAACATCAACTGGAATGTAACGTTATAAGGAAGAGCAGAGTTCTTATAAGGTATCTCTTCTGGCAAAGAGCTGTTTTTATAGAAAAGAGTCCGAATTATTTTAATTATTAGGAAGCTTGAGTATTATTAAATTGTAAGATGCACCAGTGCATTGCTAGTAAATTGCTTAGAACAGAAATTATTATAAATAATATAATTGGCCTATTCAATTAGGAAAGTCACAGTTAAAGTTGCAATTTCACAAAGCATGCAGAGTTTTATTTATAAATGTTGTGGAAGTAGACCTTTTATAGAATTCTTTACCCTATATCTATCAAATGCAGTAGTCTTCATACCCTCTGACTGCAATGTTCTGTGAAATTCTTTGTTGTCCAATAGGTGTTTCAAAATGTAATGTGGAAAGTGTAATGTTAATGCCTAAGTTTAAGTTTGGTTCAGACAAACTTGTTACCTTTTGTTTGGTGCTAAGTCACAATTGGGTAGAGCTCCTTCCTTAACTACCAAAATTCCTGTAGACAGAAAGTAACAGTGGAGTGTATGTAATTGAGCTATTTCTGCTTCTTTCAGTTCAGATTTAAAGCTGTAGAATATTTTGAAGCAAATAGAGTTGAGAATGATTACATTGATATCCTGGGCAGCTCAGACTATATTCCTGTGAGGTATTCTGCTGTGACAAATGCTCCAAGCAACCTTGTTTAATCTTTGATATCTAATTTGTGTAGGCGTCGACCAGAAGATTATGATATTCATAACAGCAGAAAGAAACCAAGGATTGACTATCCCCCTGAGTTTCACCAAAGACCAGGTTAATATCTTACTATGCAGATTTGTGTGCACCAATTCACAAGTGTTTTCTCTTTTAGCATATCCTAGTTAATTCAAAAGTAAAATAGTGATATAACTTGGATATAAAAATGTGACTTGTTCCAAGTGCTGCCTGCTGCTTTAACCCACCTCTCAAAGAAGTCAGTGACACTGTTTCACTGGTTTGAGAGCTGAGTTAACCTAGGCTGAGCCCTTTCTGAGAGCCTTGAATTGCATACATTGTTGTGAATGATCTTCTCAAGTGCTGTGTTAATGTGGGCACAAAAATAGATCTGACCTACTTGTAAAGATGCTAATCATCAAATGAAAATGTTTGAAAAATTTCCACCTGGGAATGTCCGCTGAGACTGCATGACTAGTAGCCTTTGTGTGGAGATGATGGTAGGCATTCAGTGATGTTTTCAGAGAGGTTTTTTTACAAGCTTGACATGAGTTATAGAGGAGGATGTTGCACTGCATTTTACAAGAGGATCTAATGATGAAGGGAAATTTGTTGTTCCCTAGAAAGAAATGTTTGCAGTGGTACTGCAGCAACAGCACTGCTCGTAGTGCAGCTTTTTTTTTTCCCCTCAGAAAACAGCTATTAAGAAGTTGTCACTTTTAGTCTACCAAATTGTGTTTCACATCTCTTAGAAAAGCGCATTCTGCTATTTCAGTTGTGGATTTCTAAGCCAGTTCAGAATGTGCCTGTATCTGTCTAGCTTGTCTGCAAAGACTGCGTTCTTTCAGGCAAAAAGTCTTGTTGCTGCTTTGCATCTTTCTAAGGCCATTGTTTAAAAAACAGATCAAGATTTTTTTTTAAATAATGACAGTCAATATTTTATTTTAGTGCAAGCATGCCTGATTTTTGCACCGTTCTACTGAGCTCTTTAAAGGGATTTACTGAAGCTGTAAGAATTCTTTGCCCTGTGGGGCTTTTCCAGATACATTTTAGTTTGTTTTTAATTTCCTGTGTAGCATTGTATCTAAAACATATTACAAAATGAGCTTTAAGAGTTGCCCAGATGAACACGTTCGACTGAATACACAGTTAGGAAGTAGTAACAGCCACATGCTAAATGCCTGAAGACAGCACTCTTCAAATTCATGAGCATTCCTAATTAATTTGACTAAATTTCAAGTCTTTATTTGCGCAGTTTCCCTCTTGCATATTTGTTTGTACTAGGTGCTAGTTCTTACAGGTTTATTGATGTCATTTTTTTGTTATTACATTATACTACTTGTCTGCATTGTCTATTAGAAGCTGTAAGTTTTCAAGAGTTATTTCAAAAGTGAGGGTAAGGGCAGGTAGACATAATTTTGTAGCAGGCACAAAATGAAAGGACACTTTCTAATGAATATAGTTTTTAAGATTGTTAACTTGAGATGGTAAATTGAATTAATACTGCTTGATGTTCGAACAGGGTATATAAAGGATCCCAGATATCCCGAAGTAGACAGGTAAGGTGTGTTCATGTTATTCATTTTATGTCCTGGTAACTTGTCTGCACAGATAAGTTGGATTTAGTTCTGCAAATTTTTATTCCCAACAGACGATTTTCAGGAGTTCGACGAGATGTATTTTTAAATGGGGTAAGTTGTT
This sequence comes from Urocynchramus pylzowi, assembly GCA_013397555.1. Taxonomy (NCBI): domain Eukaryota; kingdom Metazoa; phylum Chordata; class Aves; order Passeriformes; family Fringillidae; genus Urocynchramus; species Urocynchramus pylzowi. The sequence goes on from VZRH01004348.1 coordinate 14,633, forward strand.
GCATGCAAATTTTTGGGCAAGTTTATATTCAGCTTTCTGCACTTCCAAAGGACATTCAACACAAATTTTAATATCACTATCTTTCATTTTAGTCCTACAATGATTACGTGAGGGAGTTCCACAACATGGGACCACCACCACCATGGCAAGGAATGGTTTGTGTCTTGTTGAATTTGATTTTCTCCTTAGCATATAGCTTCTTTTTGTTTCCCCCAAAAGTAGCCTGGCATATTCAGTGTGCTTTCAACTCTTCACTTTTCCTAAAATGTATCTGTGCTGTAACAGTGTAAAAGTTTTAGGGGAAATATATTGATAATAAGTATTTTGAAATGTACTTTTAGCAGTAGTCTGGCATTCTTAGTAAGCTCTGAAAAAATAGCAGAACCCTCCTTTACCCTAGATGGGAGGGTGTGATCACATTCTGTATCCTGCTAAATGTTCCTGGTAGTTGGCTCTCGAGCAGCAAATGCATCAAACAGGTGGATTGTTGAAGAGGCTTATGGAATGAGCTGCTGGGCTCCAGTATGTAGTGGCTTGCTTTTGGCTATGGCAGTGAAGCATGCAGGAAACTAGCAAAATGTGCTGCACAACCTAATTAAAATAAGTCTTCCTGTATTACAGCCTCCACTGAAATGCATTTTTTTTTTTCCTAGTCAGATGAGCAGATACATGAGTGTACATATCTTCAACTATGTAGATAGTTCACTTGTACAGGTTGTAGCCTTCATGTCAGGAGAAGTAGTCATAGTGAGGTTATTTTGGTTATATTTAGTAAGTCTGGCCCGATTTTTGCAAGACTGTAATGAGTCTTTTGGCTCTTGTTTGTACGGGCAATGAGCAAAAAGCAGTGCCAGATGTAGAGCTGCTCCTATAGCTTCTCATTTTTGTCAGCTGGAACACAACTCCTTACAACTGAAGGAAGTAAACAAGGTTGTCAGATGGGAGGGAAGACTGTTTTTTAAACAGTTAAGCCTCCATAAACTCCAATTTTTTTCTCTTCCCCTCTTCTGCATGCAGTCCAAGTAGTTGTCCTAGAATCCAGTGCTTCCATTTACTTTCTTTGTAACAAAAATGCAAGCCAAGATGCTTTGGTACTATGGCAAAGGAAGACCGTGCTGATTGAAGAAATGGAAGAAATCAGCCAAAAAATGTCTTGTTTAAAAACAAAAAAAAAAACAAAATTAAAAAAACAAACAAGAAAAACCAAACAAAAAAAACCAAAACAAAAAACACCCGCAAAACAAACAAAAAAAGGCTAGCATTTTGTAAAATAATTTGTCTTGCAAATTATTTGGTTCTTAATTTAGAATAGAAACATATTCATAAGGAATGAGTATGACTTGTTTCTGTAAGAGCTCACTGGTTTGGGCAGAATTCACATTCTATATGCCAAGGTTAAAAAAACCCAAAACCAAAACTGCCACATTTAAATAGCAGAAGTTTAATGTACGGTGTCATATTGAGGCAGATGCAGAAGGAGGGGATATTGGGCTGTGGGGAGGGTGTTTACCAGACTTCTCCAAGCAATGGTAGAGAAGGGAGTAAAGCATGCCAGCCTAATGGAAGGTAGTCTGCTGTTCAGTTAGGAGGCTGTGATCAGATTTATTTAGATTCTGTGTTTTCCATCTGAATGATGCACTCCTTGTGTGCATTCCTTTGCTTCAACAAACTTCCTGTAACTTTCTTGTAGCCACCGTATCCAGGTATGGAGCAACCACCACACCACCCTTACTATCAGCACCATGCACCTCCACCTCAAGCTCACCCTCCCTACTCAGGACATCATCCTGTACCCCATGAAGCGAGATACAGAGACAAACGAGTAGTAAGTGTCCACACAGACAGAGGGGATGCAAGTCTGCAGGCCAAAGTAGGAATCTGGGGTCCAGGGGTAGCCTAGCCTGAGCTTTGTTGGCTCTGATAAACAGTGTATTTATGACCTGCATTAGAGTTCCTTGGAAAGATCAGTTGTTTAGATTGACTGTATACTTCCAGCAAATTTGAAAAACCTTTCTCTCCCTGGTGAGGTAGAGGTGAAAAATTCTCATACTCTTAAACTGAGGTGTATGCTTAAATTGGCTTCCGGCCTGTCCGCCTCTGAACGTTTTCATGCTGAAGCCCGGTTTGAATTAGGACAGGCCTGTAAGTTTGCTTGAGCTCATTGACAACAAATTACTTTATCAGCAGAATTTTGTGTTTTAAAACTTCTTATAGGCACATCAGAAAACAGGGCGGAGTATTAAATTTCTGTTAGCTGGCTTGAAAGGCTCCTTGCCTTCAGGTCCCTTGCTGGTGGTGTCTGGCATTTGAACCCCAGATTCTGCACATGGATGCTGGACAGTTCGTTTGCTTGGGTTTGCCTTTTTTTAAATACTGGGCTTTCTGAAGAGTTACAGCAAGCCTTATAGATAAGGGAGGGAATTCTGATCTGGGAAAGAAAATAGCAGAGCTGTCCTTTCATCACAGCACGACTATGACATGAGAGTAGACGACTTCCTTCGCCGCACACAAGCTGTTGTCAGCGGTCGGAGAAGCCGGCCCCGGGAGAGGGACCGAGAGCGGGAGCGCGACCGGCCTCGAGATAATCGGAGAGACAGAGAACGGGACAGAGGCCGTGATCGGGAGAGGGAGAGAGAGAGGATTTGTGACCGGGACAGAGACAGAGGTGAAAGAGGTAGATACCGAAGATAATCTATCTGGAACAGTGCTCACTTGAAACAAAAAAAGCTTGTATTTTTTTGTGTGTTTACAAGTAGTACATTTTATTTTCAGCTGTCTACTTAAAGTTCGTTGTGTAGAAGGATTTATAATGACCCTCTCTATTCCAAGCATGCAGTGAACTATGAACTGGAAAAACTCAAATAGGCCAAAAATAAAATACACAAAGCTGACACTCAACTTCATGTTTCTATTGGAACAAAGTTGGAAGCAGCTAAGAATGTAGATACTGATTAATTCTCAATAAGTGTTCTACTTAGTGACTTCATTCTAGGTTTTTGAATACTGATGGATAACTGCCTTTTTTTTTCTTTTTTTTTTTTTTGCTTTGATGTTTTCTTCCTGTAGTTTCATATGGTTCGATGGGAGAATGCTGCTATCAAGTATGCAAATACTGAAGTATGATCTCTTTTTCTTTTTTTTTGACGGTATGGCAGTGTTGTAGCAGCCTTTTCCCCGCCCCGCCCTTTCCCCCTCCATTTTTTAACCCTGTCTGTGAAGTCAAGTGGGTTTTTTTCAGTCTTCAGTAAGGAAAGCAATATTAAGAAGACACTATTGATACCTAATTTTTAGCCTTTTTTAAAAATCTTCCCGTGTTCAGTAACATTTTGGTCAATTCTCTTGTCTGGTCTCTTTCCAAAATGTACACATTGCTTGGAATGTTCACAACCTGCGTGCGTGGAACCAGAAAATATTGCTGTATTCTACATTGCTACCATTTTTTTTTTATAAAAATAAATTGGTAACTATTGAAATGTTTAAAACTGCATGTCGGGTTTCTTGGTTTTCTGAGCTTGACAGCTTTGCTAGATTCCAGCAGTTCTAGGAAAAGATGTATGTTCAGAAATAGTTCAAATGTTGTTTGTGGTAAGCGAAACTGATCTGAAGCTTGAATTTAGGAAAAGGACTGTTGATATAAAAGGTAATTGCATTTGTGTTTCCATAGTGAAGTAGCCAATAACTCCTGTGGCTCATCAGAGTTAAGGCCCTATGTGTTCAAATTAATCATATGATCTTCAAGCTGTTGAGAGGCTGTCCTCAGCCACAACCTGCCTGTCTCAGGAATGTATTAGTCCTGCAAGATCCAGAGTCTGCACATATGTTCTTCGTAGAGATCACTTGTTACTTCTCTTAAATAAGAAATATTTTATCTAAATGCCAATGGTAAAACTGTGAGGGGGAAAAAAATTAAAACTGATAGTGGAAGTTCTTCAGTTTATCCAGCAATTTCCAACTTTCCAAAACTTGTAAGGGTAGCACTGCCTTGGTGGACTTCTTCATAAACTTCCTTCAATGTCTTCTCATGTAACAAATCCAGACTGTGCTTTAAACACCTCCAGCTCCCCCCTGTTGGGTGCTGCAGCTATTTTTATAAAAGGCCCATATATATTTTTATTTTTATAAAAGTATAGGACTGGCCACTGTGTGGCATTTTTGAAAATGTGGTTTTTTGATCTCTGAATAATTTGTGCTCTGTTTATTTTAGTCTACAGTCACAGTAAACATCTACATGTGTTAAACAAAAAGTTAGACCTCTAATGTACAAGTATGTTTGGATACTTTAAGCAGTACTAGAGGCTGAATATGTGTTTGGGTTCCTCAACAGTTTATTGTGCACAGAGGGGTAATGCCTGCTAGCTGGAGGATTAGATCTATCAGATTTAGAATACATTCTATGTCTAATTGGAGAAATTGCATCATAGACTACCCTCATACTTTGATATCTTTCTCTGCGTTATATACAGACTCTAAAATGAAGAGGGGGTTTTGGTTTTGGCTGAGCTTTTCTGTTTGGGCTGTTTGTTTGTTTGTTTTACTTTTTAAATTCAGTACTAGATAAGCCAAATTACTCTGAGTCAGTTACAGAAATGAAGCACCTCCTTACAGGGCCTGTGGAGCACTTTGTCCAGCTTTTCCCATCTATCCTGTTCCCAGTATCCTTTGTTAGCCCTGTCTGACCAATACCTGTGCAGCGTGCTGGGAGGCTTGCTGGCCTTCTGATATCTGAACTGACATCTCAGCAGCTGGGTGACAGGGGCTCGTAGGGATCCAGCTTGGTGGAGCTGTGCCTGGGGACCACCTGGCTTTCTGAACAGTTAGAGCAACCCCTTTCTGATTTGGGGCCTTAGTGTCATGCAGTTCCCCTTTCCATTCACTGTGCATATTCCTGGTTATGATCCCATCATGACAAAAGGAACAGTATACCAGAAATCGCCCTGAGATGCAGTAGTCTTCTTGTAACTCCTCTATCGTTTGGAAACAGTTGAACTTTTGTACATGTTGTAGTATGAAGAAGTTTAAGCAGATGTTGAAACATGACAATGCTAATAAAAAAAAAGTTGATGTGGCATAAGGAATTTTATTATGTAAACAAATAATCATGTTATGTTTGAAAACCATTCCAGCTGATTTAAAAATATCAGTTAAAATTCGAGCAGGTTTTTTCTTGAGTAAGCTGGCACAGAAGTGAAATAACCTTACCCAGAACAGAAGGCCTGGACTAGCAGCATTTTACAGGCATCTTCAACACCTGAAGAGGTACTACATCTAATACCACTCTTATCTGACCCAAGTGCAGCACTATTTTCTCTCCAACTTTTCAGGCAAGGCAAGTGGCTATTGCACTGTTCCCACATGGAACGTTACTTCTTTGCAAGTTCCCTCTCTAGAGGTTTTCCTGCATTTATCAACTAGCATGGCTCACAGGCTTTTGGGGGTGAAGATGGGCAAGTTCCTGACAGAGGTGGTTTTCACACCACTGCAATGTTGCCATTAGAACGATGCAACAGTAGGAATTCCTGACTGAATGGGAAAGAGGAAAGTAGTCAGTGCATTTGCAACTTGCAGCTCCCAGTTTTCATGATTGTGGCCCTTCAGATGGGTGCTTTTTAGGAGCCCATGATCTTGGATTCACTGTCCAGTCTGGAGAGAGTTTTTCTGACAGGAGAGTAGGCGTTTTTGTTGTGAATCAGTGATCATGCCTACATGACACTAGAGGAGAGGGCAGAGTTAGGATAAGGAGCCTAGTTGTGGACCCACAGGGAAAGGCTGAATTTATGAAATATACCAAAATATTTGAGATATTTGAAAACATAGAGCAACAATTACCATGGCAGGGCACATGTGTGATCATCTAACATGGTCCCAGGAGTAAAGAAACTATAATTCAATTTTATTTAGACCAGAAGGAATTTACTGACTAAGCAAGCAGCTCTGCCCCACAGCAGCTATGTTGTGGTGCATTCATGATATGGCCAGCTTAAAGCCTATCCCAATAAACTTGTTCACCAAAGAATGTGTATAAATGCCTTGCTGAATCAGCCCAGGAGACGAAAACTGCTGATGGGAACAAGGTGTCTATTCTTTCTTCCTCTTTGCAATCCTGCCACATCTTCTACAGCAACATAGGCAGCACTTGAAAAGAATGAAGACAATAGTGGCTGTACAGGTGAACAAGAATGCCAGAACATCCAGGGAGTGGTACTGGTACCAGGTGAGATGGTGAGCAGCTGGTCTCAAGTGCTTTGCTCCTTTGTGACGCATGACAAATTCAATCCAGAAGACAGCTCTGTCCAGAGGCTTAACAGGCTGGTCATGCTGTATCTTGGATAACTTTAGAGCATTTTCCTTATAGCTGGGGGGAAAAAAAAAAAAAAAAGAAACCAAAGAGATTTTTCACTTATTCCTGAAATAAACCATTTAGCACCTGGTAGTCCTCTTGGAGGTAGGCAGCCCCACTTTTACTTTCATCAGTATTATTTAAATATATTTGAAACTGGTCCAGTTTATTCCTGTATGCATAAAATTGGGTTAAGAATAATAATAGAGAAAGCCAATATTTTGCAGAAAAAAAGTTGTTCAAAATCATTCCAGATACTCCTTTAAAAAAAACAACATGGAAACACTTGCAACATTTCTGTTCCAGTATAACAGAGCATGATGATTTAGGCTGGGATAGAGTTAGCATTCTTCATAGTAGCTAGTGTGGGCTATTGTTTGGATTTTTGCTGGAAGCAGTGTTGATACAATAGGAATGTTTTCCTTACTGCTGAGCTTATACTGAGTCAAGGCCTTTTCTGTCTCTCACGTTACTCCACCAGCGAGGAGGCTGGGGCTGCACAAGGAGCGGGGAGGGGGCACAGCAAGGAAAGCTGATTCCAGCTGACCTAAGGGGATTGCAGGCCCTATGGTGTCATGCTCACGTACCAGCTGCCATCCAGGTTGTTACAGATCACCTCCACTGTGGCTGACTCCCTCAGATACTAGATAGCTCCATCAGTGCTGGTCTGTTTGCTTCAGGAATTTGCAGCTTCTTACTTGAAGGATCACCTGTCCTTCACACTGGATGGGAGTTGCTGCTAAAGATTGAGGACTTCTGCATTTTTCCAATCTCTTTGTTGGTGGTCTTATCCTTAGCAAGGGATTCCAGCTGCTGTGCTTCCTTCTCCTCTAAGTCCTGACTGATAGATACAGTAACCTAAGAATACTGCTAAGTCAGGGGTAGGAGAAAAAACTGTTATGACTCTAGGCAGCTAAGACCTAATAAAACAAGAATTAGGTCCTCCAGAAGATTACACTAGCAGAGAACTCTCAAAGCTCTTCTGAACTTTGAAGAACTATTTTTCTCAAAGCACTCATAAAATGCAGTATAAGGAAAACCAAATTACTGATCTCTCCTTTTTGAGAAATGCTGATTCTCAGAAAGGAAAGATGGTTTTCATCTGAAATCCAAACTTCAGCTACTTAGCATTTTCTATTCCCAGACAAGCCAGCAGAATTTCTCACATGAGCAGCCCAGGATTTTAATAACTTCAGCCTACTGTAAGGCAAGAACAAAACTCACGTGGAATTGTAAATTACTGTCTTCAGTGCATCAACCAGGTCCTGTGTCTTCATTGTGTTGAAATCCACCTGAACTGCAGCTCCTTTTGCTACCATGTGAGCAAGGTTGTCATGCTGGTCAGCAAACATGGGAATCCCAACCATTGGGATCCCGTGGTAAATGGCTTCATAGAGCCCATTGGTCCCACCGTGTGTAATAAAGGCCTTTGTCAAGGGGTGGCCTGGAACAGAGCAGGAGAGGAGTATGTTACAGCAGCTGTGGCAGGCTGCATTCACTGGGATGTGAACACAGCATAGAGGGGCCAATGCACAGCTAGAGAAGGGAACAGCTCTGACCTCTGGATCAGCAGCAGAGCTTGCATGCATAGCATTAACACAATCATAATTACTTTTACACAACATGTGAATCAGCACATCCCTCCAGACTACCCCACAGTTACTTCAGCCCTTCTGCTATTGTGCAGTTGTGGTTTTCACATGGTGTCAGGGTCAGAACAGCCCCGTGCTTCAGCCTTGCTTAGGTCAAGCATTTGGAAGAATGAGTCCTGGAGATGAACTGCTGAGGCCAAATCCAACTCCAGAGTACATCTCTGCTTTGGTATTTACTTGGCCTAGGGGAGCTTTTGAGCCCTTCAGATAACTGCCAGCTCTGTAAGTCAGAACCTTTGAGGAAACAAAGGCTCCCAAGAGCAATGCTCTGCAGCTTAAGCTGTGAAACTAAATGTATCCACAAGTGTTACATGGTTCTGGCCAGAATTAACCATTCTAGTGGGAAAACAAAAGGAAAGAGTTTTTCCAAGCATGCAGTTTATTCCAAATAGAATCAGTCTTACCAAGCAGGTCATTTTGTGGTATCCAGTCAAAAATCCTGGTGTTGGAGCCCAGAGTTTCTGGTTTTTTCCCTTTATACCGCCAGAGAACCTTGAACAAAGGAAGAGTAAGATAAACGTGGTGCATGTGATGTGCCTTTCTGTACTATTACATGTAATTTAGAGCTTTATCTCAAACCCGTATACCTTGTCCCAGAATTTAGATAGCTTTGGCTGCAGTTGAACTCTTTGATTGGTTATTATGTGCTAATTATAAAAAAGGCATGGATTGCATTTTGGCCTGTAGACACACCTCCATGTCATTTGGTTCAGAGGAGGTGAAACACCAGAACTCCCCTTTAGTAACTCAGCATTACTCAGCAGTGTTTCCCTCTGAGAGAGCCCTGGCTGTATCACATCCAGCAGGGATGCAGGTAAAGAACAGGCCACTCCAAACATAAAAGGGAGTGAAAAAAACAAGGCAACTTGTTTGAGGCTAGTAAAGAAATTCACCTTTTGTGGAAGCTGGCTGAGGGCTTTGGCAATCACATTACTTTTTTCATCACTTAGGCTGTGGACCATTGACCCAAGAGTGAATACGATGACACCATGTTCCCCTGAGCTCTGAACAAATTCTTCCATTTCCTAGGAGAGGCAGAAAACATACCAGGGGTAATTACACGATGCAGATTACACAGATTTCTGTGAATAGAGAGCATAACCTTTTCAGCTTATTAAGGAAATGATGGTGGTGTGAGCACCTCCTGACAGAAGGGCTTGACAAAGACAGACCTGGCCCTGTGGAAAACAGTCAGTTTCTCCCAAACAAGGAGCAGGACAAATTGAGACAGGTGACAGATGCTTTGTCTTTTTGAAAGCAAGTTTCAGGATACATTTCAAGCAGCAGGAATGAATCCTGGTGTTATCATGAGTAGGCCATACATACTCTGTGACACTCTCCTTAGCAGATCATGGCTCTGGATTTTCCTGGAACAAGTATTTTGTATTGCATAGCTCTGCTGAAATCTGAGAGGGTGTTTCAGCATCCTGATCACAGATTCACCGAGTTGGTGCTGTCACTTTGCTAGTCAGACAGTTCTCATTTCTTACAACGCATCACATTGCTCAAAACATTTTCTACAAATCAGACCAATAGGTTTTCCTGTTCCTTTTATGAGTATCGTGTGAGCTGGAGCAGTGACATGCAAAAGAGAATGGTTATCCATTTTCCCCAAGCTCAACCCATGCTACAGGGGTGTGGGAAGAGGGTTAGAAGGTTTCTTTTAGTAGACAACTTGCACTGAAGATGGCCTGTATCTTCCAAGGCTCCCGCAGGAATGATAATCTACACCAGAACTTGTCATGTTGTCATCTTGAGTATTTGGGGGTTTCAAATTCCACCTGAATAGTGCAATTCGCAGCACAGAGCATAGGCTGGAGATGCTCAGTGCTTTATTCCCTTTAAGTTGTCTTAAACTAAGGTACAGTAGAAAAAGTGTTTATCACTCATCTATTTCTGCAAGTTTTGACCCCGTTTTACCTAAAAAATTTATATTGTCACAGTGCCTTCTGGCATCAGGTATTTCAATGTTATCATGGGCTGCAAGTCTGTGTCTTAGAATTAAGACACAGACTTAATTCTGTGTCTTAATATTTAAGTCTTAATTAGAATTAAATATTACATTTAAGTACCCTGAGGTAGCACCTATTTTTCCCTAAAGTAGACACTGTATTACCCTGTGCTGACATCAGCTATCCTCTTTTAATACAGCAGGCTGTAAACCAGCCCTCAGTTTGGACAAGTACGGACGGATGCTAAATAAGTATGAGCTTTCCCTAGGCAGGGCTTGCGTGGTTGTCAGGGAGAGAAACACTCATTGTAACAAGCCAGCCAACAGAAAAACTAAGTTGGGATACCTTTGGTAATGGTTTTGCAGGCTGGCAATGAAGTCCTCCAACAAACTCAAAGTTGGGCAGGAAAGGACGTGGAAATTCGAAATCCCAGTATGTTCTGATTAACCAAATCTCTGCTTTCCCCATCGTCTCACACAGGGTTGTGGGCCTGCCTGTGGACAAGGTACAAGAGGTTTACAACTTGCACGGGAGTGACCTTGTTTGCTCTGGATTGTGAAACAGGAGCCTTACCTTTGTCTTTTAGCACTCCCAATCAGTGTAGTTTTATCAAACCATGAATAAAATGAAAACATCAACAAATCTGGATCTGTTCCTTGCCCTGTCCTGTGCTCAGCTTTAGCAGGTGGCCATGAGCACAAGGTACAATCCTTAAAAGGATTTTGAACCTTCATGATTACTTTAGAGAAATACAAGCAAGAAGCATTTAGTATCTGATATAGAAGTGCAATTCTTGTAGTGCTGAATTACCTGTGTTTGTAGTAAAAACAGAGCACACTTGGAAAAGAGAACAATCACAGAAAATTTAGTTCCAAATAAAAAACAAATTAATCACAGAGTGATGATCACCTGTCAGGGAGGAGGAAAGTTTTTAAACAAAGTTCTGTAGCATTTTTCAAATGGTGACTCCTTTAGTGGCTGCTCAGATAACAATAAAATACAGGTACAGACATCTCTAGTATTCTTGAGGACCGGGTCAGCTGCTTCTGACACATATTGGGAAATATGTGTCAGAACTCCATAGATACTTTTAATGTCATTTTATGCAAAATCCAATATTTCTTGAAATCCATCTGAAAAAAAATCTAATGGTAATCTGATGTTTTATAGTTTACCATTTGCAAAAATATATATTCTATACATGTTTCAAGTTTTCTTTGCAGTATTTTCTCCACAAAGTGAAACTGGTGAATAAAAGTGTTAGAAGTATTGATAAATAGTTTTCCAAAGCCAGCCTAATGCAAGCAGGAATCAGACTAAATAAGCAGCAAGATAAAAATTATCCATAGGGCATCTTCTTACACTACTTGATCAGTATAATAATCTACACCAGTAATTTTTTATTTATATTTAAATTAAAGAGCAATGAGTCAGTTATAAAGTTGCTGAAGTGAAAATTAAGTTTGCATTACAAGTAGAGTGATATAAAGGTGTAATTAAATCTTTATGTGGTATTAAAAAATTAAATCCAGGGAAGAGGGACTAGTTTTCAGAGCACAAAGGTGTTCTTTGCAAATGCAGGAAAAGATTGGACAGCAACAGAAGAGATGCCCTTGTGTTTGCTTTTCAGTCATTATCTGCCTAAACTTAGATACCCTGGAAAAGATTCAAAGTCCATTGAACTAAAAGGAGCTCTTTGTTAAATGTTGAATCATGCCTGAGTTGTACTATGTTGGAGCACAATTTTCAGGTATGTATGTAGTTTAAGGAGACTATTTCAAACTCTGAATGGTGGATGAAAGGGATAGGTGACAGCTTTTATTGATGAGAATCTGAACTCACTCAGTATCCTACGCTATGCAGTTGCAAGATACTTCAGGATTGCCACCTCTGCTAGCCTTTGAGAAAGAGTATTTTGAGACGACAGCATGGTGGCCCCAAAGCATTCAAAAGGCACAACCTATGCAAGAAAAGAAACCCCTCAGCAGCTGCCTTACCTAAGACATTACTGTAGTACCCATCCCATTCATCTCGCCAAAACTTCATGAAAAATAAATCCGTGAAAATGTAAAAGAGGAAGTTCTGTAGTCTTTCCACAAAGGACATCTGGTGTGTCAGCCCCGTTGTGCTAGCAGGCACATAGGAAGGGGGGGACGGGAGCCCACCGCACAGCCGCTCTACCACATTCCCGTCAGAGAAGCGGAAGCTGTAGACAAAAGGGATCTCCAGGATTTCTGCTACAAGCTCCCCACCTACAGCCAGGGGGTCAGCGAGCAGAACATCAAACTTGGCCTGCTGCAGCTTTGCTATCAGGTGAGAGTTCATCACCAAGGTGTCACAGGTCTGCTTTGACATGTTGGTGAAGACCTCCAGTTGCTCTTTCATCGTCCACATGATCTCCCAGGGGAAGAGATTAGAGGCTTCATTCATCCAGAAATTGAGGAAGTCTTCCATGGAGGCATCCAGAGTCTCCTGGCTAAAGGGGACTTGCAGGACCTCAAAAGTGAAAGGGGAGGAGGTGTCCTGGTAGTCAATGAGCAGATTGCTCGAGGGCACCAGCACAGTCACTTCATGACCCCGGAGAACGAGCTCTTGCAGAAGCACTTTCACATTGATCCAGTGACTGGCATCGGTGGGCCAGACCACCACCTTCCCACAAAAAACAGTGCTGCAGCAGCATGTGTAGGCCCAGAGCAGCCAGGGGAACTTTGGCCCCAACATCTTAGCATTCCACATACAACTCTGGTCTGACTGAACTGGAAGCAGTTCATGGCTTCACTGTGCAAATATTTTAGAGCCAACCAATTAAAAGTGGCAATTGTTTGGTGACTAGGCTGGCAAACGTGACAAGATTGGCAAACGTGGCAAAAGGGAATGTCGTAACACAAAACAACACTCATGGGAGGACTGGGCAAGAAGCAAATCCCGTTCTGGAGTGTCCTGCAGAGCCACAGCTGATCTCAAAATTACAGCAGCTCCTATCTGCTCACCACAAAGTGTATTTTGCAGCATGTGAAGATGAAAAGCCTTTTCCTTGTGTTGTGGTTGAATCTTGATAGGCAGCTAAGCACCACAGAGCCTCTTAATCTCCCACAGTAGGAGGAGCAAAGGAAGGGGAAAAGTTAGAAAACTCATGGATAGAGACTGAGACAACTTTAAAAAAAAAGGAAAGAAAAGGAAAAGGAAAAGGAAAAGGAAAAGGAAAAGGAAAAGGAAAAGGAAAAGGAAAAGGAAAGGATTTGCTGATAGTGAGCAACTGTTATTTTTGTGATGCAAAAAGAACAGTTGCTCATTATCAGCCAATGCCCACTGAGTCCCTGAGAAGCAGCAGCCCTGACAAACTTCTCCCCCATATCTTTTCCCGAGCACAAAATCATTACGGGTTGGGGTATCCCTTGGGTGAGTTGGGGTCAGCTGTTCCATCTGTGTCCCATCCCAACTTCTTGGGCATCTCCAGCCCCCTCGCTGGTGGGGTGGACTGAGAGGCAGAAAAGGCCTTGACACTCTGAAAGCACTGCTCAGCAGTAATTAAAACATCCCTGTGTTATTAAAACTCTTTTCAGCACAAATCCATCATGCAGCTCATGCAAGCTAACAAAACAGGTATTGCACATGGAGTCTTAAATGCTAAACCCTGCAGTTCACAATAAAAAAAGACACCACAAGATCCAAACAGCTCTGAGGCTTACACAACAGACACCAAACCGTGCTTCAGCCAGCACAAGATTTTCTAGTCTCTGTCATCATAATATGATAAGCAACAAAAAGACACAACTAGATACTCTTAAGAGTAGGACACCTTAACAACTTAGCTCTCTCTGCAGAATTACACCTTAGAAGTGAAATATAAATAAAAACACTTTGAATTCTTTGAAGAAATGTTGAAATACACATTTTATCTTCCCACTAGCAATGCATATGTTTGGCCTGTTTCCTTTTAAGCATTACTATAATCACCTAGAACAAAAATGGGAAAACAATTATACAACTATTATTTTTTAAAAAATTAAAAACCACTTACAAATAAATTTAACTATAATCTAATAGTTTTTCAGACATGTTCAGAAAAGCAAAGAACCATGTCTCTACAGAGGGCCTTTTATCACTGAATTAGGGCTCATCTAATCTCCCAGCTTTTTAAAGGTCCAGAGGAAGATATTGTCTCTAATTTTGAGACAAGGTAGCAAGTAAGAAGTGTGCTATGGGAGTTTGTTTGGTATATAGTATTTTACTGTTCTTAGTGTTTGTCATGATTCATCTATGAATATGACTAATGAGCCCTGTTTCAAGTGCTTTAGCACTTTTTTACATATCCTGGAAGTACCTGCACAGATGTAGCTCTACCACTGTAGCAGGTCAGGATTAACAGGCAATGTTTGTACTTGCCTGGATTGCTTGACTTGATGCAAGAATTTTGAAGGAAGGAGAGTTAATTTGGAGTTGTCTTGCTCTTGATTTGTGCCTTAACCTCTCATCTCTGGGTATTTACTCTTGTGTGCACAGCAAATGTAATTTCTGGAAAGAGAGCAGCCTTACCTAAAACTTCACTGTAGTATTGATCCCAGTTTGCCCAGAGAACGTAATGAAAGGTGAAATCATGCAGAGCGTAGCCGAGGATGTTTTTTAGCCTTTGCCAGAAGGTCATCCTGTCTGTTAGGCTGGTTAGGGTGGTTGGTATGTAGGAAGGAGGTGCTGGGAGAGTTCCACAGATCCGCTCCACCGTGTTGCCCATGGAGAACCGGAAGGTATACACAAAGGGGATACCCAGCTTCTCAGCAACCAGCTCCCCACTGGGAAATAGTGGGTCTGCCAAAAGGACATCGAAGGCAGATGCCCTCAGTCTTTCCATCAGGGCCTCATTCTTCACAACTCCATCACAAATGATTTTGGTTATGTCCTTCATCTGCAATATCATTTGAACTATCTTGTAAGTACCTTTCCAGATAGGTAGCCCTCTCTCCTCATAAAAAAAAAAATAAAACATTTTATCCATCAAGTCAGTCATCTCCTTTTTGGTGACTGGCACCTCAATCACCTCAAACTGGAAAGGTGAGGGCTGGGTGGGATTGATGATGAGGAAGCACGAAGGCAGCAGCACGGTCACCTCGTGGCCCCGGGCCACAAGCTCCTGTAGTATGTGCTCCATGTTCAGCCAATGGCTGTTGTCAGCTGGCCAGACCAACACCTTCCCCCCGGACCCCCAGCCCAACATGGCCAGCAGCAGCAGCGCTGTCACCTCCTTCCCTGCCATAGCCTGCCCCGTGTGACAATGCCCCTGTGGCCTTTCTTCTCCGGGAGCAGTGGCACTCCTGAACAGGGCTGGGCATGCATGACACTGCCTTGATCCCGAGGGCAGGGAGTCAAAGGTAGGCAGTGTGAAATCCTGTGCTGGCTAATAGCACGTTTAATATCATGTTTACCTAGGGCACAAAAAAGGTGGCTGGCTCCAGCTGGCACCCTCTGGTGGTAAACAGCTTGCTGAAGCTGGAAGATGTGATTCCTCTGGAGCAGCAGGGAGAGCCATCAGCCCTGGGGAGCTCAGTCAAGCAAGGATTGTATCCTGTTGGCAATCCCGTCCCTCCTGCCCACCTAACTACACGTTCTTTGTTACTTGTTTGGTAGAAGAGGTGACTTTTTCATTCTTCTGGCTCTTTGAAACACAGCTGGGTAGGCAGCAAAGATGTTCACTGTCTGTGTGGGCAGCTTTTTGCTTTTATAAAGCCACTAAGCATTCCTTTAGAGATCACTTAAAGTGTTGATCTGGGGCTGCAGCCCATGAGTTGCATCTTGAATGTTCATGAAACTACACAGCAAATTACTCCAGTAACAGAGTAAGACTGTCTGTCCTCATGTGAACTTGCATCTTGCAGAGCACCGTGGGAGACCAGGAGGGGATAGTGAAGGCTTCCTGCCTGCCACTAAGAGCCAGTTATGCACTATAAATTGAACCAGAAAATCCATCAAACAGTTTAATTTATATCATCCCTCCTGATGTGCAATTAAGAAATACTGTAAAGTTCTCTTTTCTGTGCTAAAAATCATTATTACAGGGTTTCTGACCAGTGCTGTTACACAATGGTTTCCTAATATTGTCGTCCAAGGCTTTTGGTATGATTTCCATGCTGCCTAGACACCCTTTCTGGGACAAAAATGTGGGTCATGGAAACAGCTGGACTGTGAGGAGCCAAACTGAGATACCTCATGTACTGTACATATGACACCAGCTTGGTGTACTTGTGGAGTCTTGCATCATGCAGGCATTTGCAGGCAAGTGAACCCTGAGAGATTTGCAAGAGGTCTTTTTGGAGAGCTCAGTGGGAAGGTAGTAGAAATGAATGTGATTAATAATAAACATATTTTTCTACCGGATCACTCAAATCAGTCAAGAAGAAAAGCCTGCAGAGAAAGGTTTCTTGTTTTCAGTTTGCTTTGTGGGTAGGAGGGTATGTTCTAAATAAAACTTGTTTTGTGCAGAGAGAATTGGTTTTATATGACCAGTAACATAAGTAAAGTCTCTATTACAAAGCCACAATGCACTTAAATATTGCTACTGAGGGTGACAAGGCTGGCTTGTAATTCACCAGCTTTTCCCTCCTTGTTATGGTCCTCTGGATGAGGAAAATGGCTCTGTTCTTGGCTGCCTTCTGTGCAAGCAGTCACCCTTGCTGAGCACCCTGTATGTTGTGGAAGTCATATCAAACTCCACACTACAATTATGATAAAA
Organism: Urocynchramus pylzowi; assembly: GCA_013397555.1. Taxonomy (NCBI): domain Eukaryota; kingdom Metazoa; phylum Chordata; class Aves; order Passeriformes; family Fringillidae; genus Urocynchramus; species Urocynchramus pylzowi. The sequence continues at coordinate 31,298 of VZRH01004348.1, forward strand.
GTCAAATCATCAATTGGGATGACCCTGATCCTGTCTCTATGCAACGACATCGCAGCACAGCACCCTGACTGCTTGTGGCTCAGCTCCTTTTTAGGGATATAATGACAAACTCTTGCTGACCTTTCTCTTGACTTTGTAACCCTGGTGGCTTCCTAGCTCTGCAGGTCGTAAGGACAGACTGTACAAAGAGAAGTGAAGTATCAGAAGGCTTACCTAAAACCTTGCTGTAGTAGGTATCCCAATGCCCCCAGTAGCTCTGGAAAACGAAGTCTTGCAGGTGGTAAGACACAAAGTTTTTTACTCTCTCCCCAAAAGACATGCGGTCAGTGAGCTCAGACAGGGCTGCAGGTGTGTAGGATGGTGGGGCTGGGATCTTGCCACAGTGCCTTTCCAGAGTGAAGGCTGGGGAGAATCGTAGCGAGTAGACAAAGGGAATGCCCAGCTTGAGAGCCAGGAGTTCCCCGCAGGGGGTCACGGCATCTGACAGCAGCAGGTCAAAGCCAGAGCTCTGCAGACGAGCCAACAGCTCCTGGTTGGTCAGCACTGCGTCGCACATCATCTTGTTCATCTCCTGCCAGCCTACGGACAGTCTTCCCAGCTCCTTGTAAAACTTCCAGAAGGTCAAGATGGTTGGCCTGTTGTTGAGCCATAGATCCACTATGTCATTAATCAGGGCCTCGGGTAAATCTTTCTTGAAGGGCACGTTATAGATCTCAAACTTCTCCGTGGTTTTAGGCCTGGGTTCAATGAAGAGGGTAGCGTTGGATACCAGGATGGTGAAGCTGTGCCCACGGCGGATGAGCTCCTGTACCATTACATTCATGTTCAGCCAGTGGCTGCCTTCTGTTGGCCAAACCAGTATCTTCCCACAGTAGACAGGCCCTAGAAGAGCAAACTGAAAAAGGAGCAGCTGGAGGTATTTCTTTGAGCCGGTTGTTTTCATGTCTATGGCAGAGTCAAGGGCTAGACAGTCTGGGAATTTTCCCTTCCAGTTTGGAGTTCTGCACCTCTGTGTTGTGTTTGATGGCTCCTTACTAGCACTCTTAGAAGAAGTGAGACTTTGCTGTTGCACAGGTAGTGCCTTTATAACCTGTGTTTCGTCTGAGCTCTGAAAAAAAAAATATGTTTGGTGATTCATTTTTCCCTTTCTCCCTTCTACCCTGTTAGCTTCCCACTGGGGGAGTTAGGAGGATGACAGCAATCCTCCCTGCTGTCAAAGAAGCCAGTCCCCTGGATGCCAGCCCTGAGACTCAAACAAATCCCTTGCATTTTTTCCATGAACTAGCAATGCCAGAGGCAGGCCGAGGAATAAAAGGCCACAGGGCTGACTTGGAAGTGGCATCCTTTTTCACAGTGAGATGCTAAAAGTGCTGATATTTCTTATGCTGAGAGAAATCAACAAATCTTTCCTTTGGTTGATGATAATGCCAATAATAACATGCAATTTGTTCTAATAGGCCACCAGTAGCTTCCAACTGCTCCCAGACAGCAATGGACAGTGAGTCCATTACTACTAGCTGTGACACATCACCTCCAACCTAGTCATGTTGTGGGCTCAGTTTGGGTGTCTAAACATGGGTTTGAGCCTCTTCTGGGCCCTAAAGGTGCTAAAGAGAAAAACCTACATCATCTGGGATGGCTCTCACTTGGAAAGTTGTCCTTTGAATATAAACACTATGCTTGGAAGGAGTTCTTTAACCACCTGGAGCCAAAATGACAACTAAAACCCACACATACAATGATACACTCAATCCAACACAATTTGGGGAACAAATGCCATGCAGCAAAAGACTCTTACCTAGCCGAGCGTTCCGAGGTACAAAAACACTGAGCTCTGAGTTGCAAGGTGCAATATGCTACACCTGTTTGCTGCTTTTCCTTGCTTCTCCCCGCCTCTCTCCCTGGGCTGCTCCAACAGGATTGGTTATCAGGCAGAAAGAGCTTAAGTAAGTTACCCTCTGAACTGGACTTTTCAAAAGGAGGAAGTAATAAAATACGGGATGATGGCAACAAGGCATGTATTCTGTACTTATTGCTTTGTTGTGCTCTGGGAATTTAATGGTTGAGAAGGTATTTTCCCTGCCAGGATATACTATAATGTTATTACAGAGCCAGGTCCTTAGGAAGACTTTGTATGATAGAGATAAGAAATATGGTGTCTGACTGCTAAAAATACTTTTTTACTCCCTTTAGGGTCCCAGGCGGCAAAACAAAATTGTTTGTTACATAGTAGATATGCATGTAAACTGTCAACAGGAACAAAGAGTGAATCTTTGGTTTGTTTGCAGAGGTTTTCAAAAGTTGTTGCTGTCTGTGTGAGTTTCCAAAAGTTGGTATGTTACCTGTGTTGGCCCTTGATTATGGAGATCTAGGCAAGTGTTTAATAACCTGAAAATATAGGAATCTAAAGGTGCATTTCAATGATTTTTAAGTATTGTCTATAATATTCAACAGGGATTTTTCTAAACCCTCAGGATCCAGGACGTTTATGTCAGCATATTTCAACCATAATTTGGCCTTAAAGCCAGGAATTTCACTACAGTCTCTCCACAGACCTTTGTATCCAGAGTAAGATTTTTTTTTTCAGGCTAATATAACTTCTTTTATGAAGTCCTATAAGAAATGTATCATTTTCCCAGCAACTACTGAAAGGCCATGCTCATATGAGCTAGAGCAGATCACAGTATTACAGAATATGCTAAGCTGGAAAGGATCCAAGGATCACTGAAGTCCAACTCCTGCCCCTGCACAGGACAGCCCCAAGAATCACACCATGTGCCTGACAGCATTGCTCAAATCCTTCTTGAACTCCCTCAGGCTTGGCTCTGTGACCACTTCCCTGGATAAAAACTTAGATGGGAACTTGTTTTTTGTTTCCAACCCCTTAGTATTAAATTCCTCCACAGCAAATGAGAGCAATTGCTGGGGGAACCAAAGGGTCAAAATTGTCTTGTTTCCATGGCCAGCTCTGAAGATGATACTCAGATTACTCAGATCAGAGAAGATAAGCATTTTGAGAGGATTAAAGTACAAAATCCAGCACATGAGAGAGAAGTGGGGCAGAAGAAAGTAAATGGTGTTAAGTGCCTGTATTTCACACATCTAACATTACTAACAGAAGTGCTGCAGACAGTGATGCAACCTCCAGCCTTGTTAAAAAACAACAGGCTTTTCAAGGCTAAGGCCCTCATGCAAAAGTTAGGCAATGCAAACTGATGTTTTCCACACACGGGTCTCTTCACCGTTGTGCTGGCTGGCTGGGGGTTGCAGTGTGCGTGGCACTTTGATTTCTTGGAAACCTCAAAGCCAACCAGCACCTCAGAAATTCAGGGCCAGGGTGGAAAAGGGAAGCTTTTGCCCTGAAGAAGCACCAAATGACTGTGCTTTCCCTTTCACTTAATGCAATGAAGCAGCTTCTGGTATGAAAGCAGATTTAAAAGTCTTGACTAGCTTTTTTTTTTTTCTTTTTTTGGTGGGTGGGGGTGTTGGCAAGGGGAAGGGAGTATACTAGATTGGGAAAATTTCAAAGATGGCTCATCCCTACACACAGATGTGACAGGATTGAGCAATTCTGCAAAGTCACATGTGCATGTGTTCAATAAAAGCACACATGCTTTGTAATCCCCCGGGTACGGGGAAACTCCAGCAAAAGTTAATGAAACAGCCTCACCATGGCCATCTTTCTTGAATAAATTGTATCTTTTTACCTCTGCACTTACTGCAGGATAAAAAAAAAATGGGCTAGGTTTATAGCATTGCATTTGGATTTTTTGATTCAGTTTAAGAATCTACGAACTCTCTTCACTGCTGCTGTAATGCTGCAGGGGCACCTTGGCAGGTAAACAACAGCAATCAGGGTGGCTGGCACGGGAGCCATTTCCATTCTGCAAAGCCAAAACATTAAAGAAATGAGAGAAGGTTCAGGCCAAGCTTGGTGTCCCTGCTGGGAATCTGCATTGTTGGTGGAAGAATAGGTGCTGCACCCTGTCCTTGTCAGTGAGGAGCAGCAGCAGACTTGCCCAAGCTCCCTGCAGATGTGGCACACGCCTGTCTTGCCAGCATCTGTCCAACCTTCCAGTGAAAGCTGCGTGCTATGGTGATGGGCAAATCTGCAAATCCCATGGGTATGGACATGATGGGACTCATCTAATGCCTCACCAGCCCAAAAAGGAGGAGTTGTTCTTTCCATTCCACCTTTTCATGAATGTTTGCAGTTCATGCTCGCATCCCCGTGACTTTCCCAGTCATCCTGCCAATCGTTTGTTTTAGTGGGAGAGTTTGCTGCTGGGGCAGGAAGGAGCTAGGCAAAGACCAGGCAGGCTACAATGCCCAGGGCAGCCTGGTAACATGACAAATCTGCCATTCCTGCCCAGGGAGCGGCAGTGATAGCACCAGAGTGCACGGCAACCATCGCTGCACTGACCACTGGGGACAGGGGGCCCAACTGCAGGGACAGGAGCACACCCAGAGCCCCAGCAAGGGCAGGGCTGCCAACAGCATGCCCGCATCACCCAGAGCAAGCACCTCTTCCCTTGCCTCAGCACCCCTGAGGAGCAGGAAACTGGGTCCCTGGGGTTATTGCAGGAGACCCCAGAACAAGGGATGGTTTAGGGGTGCTGATTGCACTCCAAAGTACCTCAAACCCACCACCCAGGACCCCCACACATGCAGCTCTGTGCAGCTGAGCATGGGCAGAGCACCCAGGGACACCCGTCTCACCTAAGACGTGCTGCTCTGCGCCGAGAGAGTGACTCTGGGACGGTGACACCAGCAGGGTGACAATGGGAGGCTGACAGCAGCAGTTTTTAAGGGCAGAGAGAGGGAGGCGAGGGCAGTGCTGTTTACCAATGCTGTGGCTGTGGGGAGGGAGGAGCGAGTGCAGGGAGAAACCAGCAGCCACTGAACTGCTGGCAGAGCCACAGAGGACATCTCAGCCCCACCAGTACTGCTCTCCCCCACAGGTCCCAGGCCACATCCCTCTGTGGGAGCATGGGGAGGAACCCAACACCTTTCCCACATGCAGATTTGCCAAATCCTTCTGCAATCCCATGAGCTGCTGCTGGCAGTACCCCCTCCACAGCGGCTGAGGGGTGACACCTGCTTGTCCCCAGCCCAAGAAGAGGACAGCAGCCCCAAGGGGACAGCTCTCGGTTCGGATCAGCAGAGACTCAGGACAGTGAGCACCCCATGGCAGGGACAGGAAACACATTTTATTTCTCTCCAGCAGTTCCAGGGGAGAGGAAGGAATGGCAGCAGTGCCACCACAGCACAGGGTGGATTTGGGGGGCGTCCGGCGGTGTCCCCTCAGATCTGAGTGCGGAAGCACAGGTCGGTGCCTGACATCTTCTGCGCATAGTCCTGGTCGAAGCGCTCGTTCTGGGCCACGGTGAAGTGGTTCTTCCAGTCTCCGGTGGTGCCTGTGGCCGGGCGAGATGGGGCTCAGCAGGGCCGGGGCGCACAAAGGCCCAGCTGTGCCCAGGCCCCCGCAGCCGCTCACCTTTGCGCATGAAGGGTGACACGCTCTGGTCCATGAGGTCAGAGGGAATCTTGCTGTAGTTGGTGGCAGGGTTGTCCCGCATGGCCTCGAAGGACGTGTGTCGGGTGATGGTGTCCAGCGCCGCATCCGACAGCTTCTGCCCCAGGAACTGGGCCACCTTGGCAATCTCCCGGCGGAGGTCCTGTGCGACACAGGCCAACACTCACCCTTCCTTCCTTCGCCACCCCCAGACCCCACACCACCATCCACCCTGCCCCATCACCTCCTTCAAGTCCTCGTAGAAGAGGTAGAGAATGGGGTGATCCTTCCTGCGCTCCCAGTAGCCCTTGACGTGGTCGTACCAGGAACCATACGCCACTGCATGGGGAGAGCAGCCAGTGGGTGACAGTCCCCTGCTGGGTCCCCTGCATGCACCCAGGGGTGCCCTGTCCCACCTCTGCCAGCCATGAACTCCTCCAGGTACTGGGCCCATGTCCCAGGGTGCGGCAGCAACTTGTTCATCAAGTCAAAGTGGTAGTAGGAGACAGCCACGTCCTTGGCGTTGCGTCCCACATAGATCATCTGCAGATGGGCCACAGAGGTATGAGGGGCAGCCCCAGGACCCCCAAAAGAGAGGACACTCCAGCTCCTAGAACTCCCATGAACACTTAAGATGCTGGAGGGAGCAGTGGGGTGTCCTGTCTCAGGGGAACAGGTGAGCTGCAATTCCCTCCAGGGCAGGGACAAGGGTTGGGTGTTACCTTGCAGTGGTTTTCCAAGAAGGATTTGGGCAGGATATGTGCCGGCAGGTGAGTCTTCACTATGCGGGGTGAGGGCATGGTGGCCAGCAGGTCTGTTCCTGGGAGATCCCAGAGCAGATCCTCAGTGGGCCCTTGGCAAAGACCCTTGGAAGTCAGCCCCTGTGGGGTGCCCCTGCACCTTACTACCTGCTGCCATCTTCCCAGGGGCAGAGAACTCCAGCATGGGCACTCTCTTGCTGATAACGTCTCGCTTGCACTTCTCAGGATCTCCACCTTGCAGGATCATATCCACAATCTCGCTGACCCATGTGGTGCCTGGGGAAAGGAACCCATCAAGGGGAGCAGCCAGGGCAGCATTGTGTGTCTCAGCACTGACAATCCCTCAGACCTCAACCAGATGCCATGGGGGAAAAGGGAAATTCTACACAACTCTGTCCTGAGAGCCCCTAAATGTACTGCATACCCCCAGGCAGCGGGACTCAACTGAACAACACACTTGCCCACCCAGTACCAGCACATCTGGTTGCCTTGGGGATGCTCACCAGATTTGGGGTAGGTGACCACCACGATGTCCTCGGGGTGGCTCTGGAAGCTGTCAACCCGTTCCCAGTTGTGGGCAAAGGCATTGACCATGGGGATGCCATGCACTGCCAGCCAGGGCTGCCGCAGGTAGGTGTCCGAGCCGGCCATCCTGCTGGGGACAGGGACATGTGGCAGGGCTGGCTGATGAGAGTAGGCCCTCCCCCACCCTCTCAGGGCGGCCATCAGCCAGGGCAGCCTGGTCACCTGGCACTGTGCCTGCTCAGGGAGCGGCAGTGATAGCAGCAGAGCACAGACCAGAGGTCACCGCGGCCATCGCTGCACCCACCGCTGGGAACAGGGGGCCCAACTGCGGGGACAGGAGCACATCCAAAGCCCCAGCAAGGACAGGGGTGCCCACAGAATGCCAGCATCACCCAGACCTGGGGGACTAGACTAGAATAGCACCTCCTCCCTTGCCTCAGCACCCCCGGGGAGCAGGGAACTGGGTCCCTGGGGATATTGCAGGAGACCACAGGTCAGGGGAAGGTTTAGGGTTGCTGATCACACACAAACCCAAAATGCCCCAAACCCACCACCCTGGACCCTCCAGCTTGCAGCTCTGTGTTGCTGAGCATGGGCAGAGCAGCCACAGGGCACACTGGGACACCCATCTCACCTAAGACCTGCTGCTCTGGGCCGGGAGAGTGACGCCGGGACGGTGACACCAGGAGGGTGACAGCAGAGGACAGGGAGATTCGGGGCCTCGCAGCGGTAACTGCGGGAAGGAGAAGGAAAGAGGCAGGGCACTGAGAGCAGTAAAGTTTGCCAGCCCAGCAGCTGCGGGGAGGGAGGAGCGAGTGCAGGGAGAAACCGGCAACCACTGACCTGCAGGCAGGGCCACAGAGGACATCTCAGCCCCACAGGTCCCAGGCCACATCCTACTGTGGGACGGGGGGGAGGACACCTCTCACTGCCCACACCCACCCAACATGTTCCCCATACACAGATTTGCCAAATCCTTCTGCAATCCCATGAGCTGCTGCTGGCAGTCCCCCCTCCACAGCGGCTGAGGGGTGACACCTGCTTGTCCCCAGCCCAAGAAGAGGACAGCAGCCCCAGGGGGACAGCTCTCGGTTCGGATCAGCAGAGACTCAGGACAGTGAGCACCCCATGGCAGGGACAGGAAACACATTTTATTTCTCTCCAGCAGTTCCAGGGGAGAGGAAGGAATGGCAGCAGTGCCACCACAGCACAGGGTGGATTTGGGGGGCGTCCGGCGGTGTCCCCTCAGATCTGAGTGCGGAAGCACAGGTCGGTGCCTGACATCTTCTGCGCATAGTCCTGGTCGAAGCGCTCGTTCTGGGCCACGGTGAAGTGGTTCTTCCAGTCTCCGGTGGTGCCTGTGGCCGGGCGAGATGGGGCTCAGCAGGGCCGGGGCGCACAAAGGCCCAGCTGTGCCCAGGCCCCCGCAGCCGCTCACCTTTGCGCATGAAGGGTGACACGCTCTGGTCCATGAGGTCAGAGGGAATCTTGCTGTAGTTGGTGGCAGGGTTGTCCCGCATGGCCTCGAAGGACGTGTGTCGGGTGATGGTGTCCAGCGCCGCATCCGACAGCTTCTGCCCCAGGAACTGGGCCACCTTGGCAATCTCCCGGCGGAGGTCCTGTGCGACACAGGCCAACACTCACCCTTCCTTCCTTCGCCACCCCCAGACCCCACACCACCATCCACCCTGCCCCATCACCTCCTTCAAGTCCTCGTAGAAGAGGTAGAGAATGGGGTGATCCTTCCTGCGCTCCCAGTAGCCCTTGACGTGGTCGTACCAGGAACCATACGCCACTGCATGGGGAGAGCAGCCAGTGGGTGACAGTCCCCTGCTGGGTCCCCTGCATGCACCCAGGGGTGCCCTGTCCCACCTCTGCCAGCCATGAACTCCTCCAGGTACTGGGCCCATGTCCCAGGGTGCGGCAGCAACTTGTTCATCAAGTCAAAGTGGTAGTAGGAGACAGCCACGTCCTTGGCGTTGCGTCCCACATAGATCATCTGCAGATGGGCCACAGAGGTATGAGGGGCAGCCCCAGGACCCCCAAAAGAGAGGACACTCCAGCTCCTAGAACTCCCATGAACACTTAAGATGCTGGAGGGAGCAGTGGGGTGTCCTGTCTCAGGGGAACAGGTGAGCTGCAATTCCCTCCAGGGCAGGGACAAGGGTTGGGTGTTACCTTGCAGTGGTTTTCCAAGAAGGATTTGGGCAGGATATGTGCCGGCAGGTGAGTCTTCACTATGCGGGGTGAGGGCATGGTGGCCAGCAGGTCTGTTCCTGGGAGATCCCAGAGCAGATCCTCAGTGGGCCCTTGGCAAAGACCCTTGGAAGTCAGCCCCTGTGGGGTGCCCCTGCACCTTAATACCTGCTGCCATCTTCCCAGGGGCAGAGAACTCCAGCATGGGCACTCTCTTGCTGATAACGTCTCGCTTGCACTTCTCAGGATCTCCACCTTGCAGGATCATATCCACAATCTCGCTGACCCATGTGGTGCCTGGGGAAAGGAACCCATCAAGGGGAGCAGCCAGGGCAGCATTGTGTGTCTCAGCACTGACAATCCCTCAGACCTCAACCAGATGCCATGGGGGAAAAGGGAAATTCTACACAACTCTGTCCTGAGAGCCCCTAAATGTACTGCATACCCCCAGGCAGCGGGACTCAACTGAACAACACACTTGCCCACCCAGTACCAGCACATCTGGTTGCCTTGGGGATGCTCACCAGATTTGGGGTAGGTGACCACCACGATGTCCTCGGGGTGGCTCTGGAAGCTGTCAACCCGTTCCCAGTTGAGGGCGAAGGCATTGACCATGGGGATGCCATGCACGGTGCGCCAGGGCTGCCGCAGGTAGGTGTCTGGGTTGGCCATCCTGCTGGGGACAGGGACATGTGGCAGGGCTGGCTGGCAGCAAGGAGCATCATGGGGCCATCTCCTTCCCTGGGGGCCCCAAAATCCCTGCTGAACCCAGCCATCCTGGCCATAGGAAGGAAACCATGCCTTGCTTGCTGGCATTGCAGGAGGTGGCACCTGTTTGCTGTGGGGATTTTGGGGCCCAGGTGGCAGTGCAGGGAGAGTGGAAGGGCATGGCCAGCTCTGGGGGGCTCAGGTCAGACAGGCAGTGGGCAGCTGCCCACACCAAGCTGGCAGCGCTGCTCCTGGGTGTAAAAACTCTCAGGGGCATTCCTGGCTGGAGCTGCAGGCTGCTTTCTCTTTGCATTTTCCTCCCCATTCTCCCTGTTGTATGGCAGCACAGGGAGGAAGCCTTGCTTTCAGGGGACTTGAGTGAGGGTTTGACAGCAACAAGAACGAGGAGCAGGACTCACAGGACTCTTTCCCTAGGAAGCTTTTCCACCCACAGCCCAGGACAGAAACGCTGGACATGCCAGCGGCAAAACCCCCACGCTGTGATTTTTGGATAGAAGCCTGGTGTCTTGCTTCCATCTCCCGGGGGCTTGCAGGGACACGGAGCCCCCATACCCCCCGCAGGCCCCCGCTTTGAGGCCAGGACACCCCGAAACGACCGTGGCCAAAGCCCCCCGGCTACTCGCCTCTTTTCCGGGTGCTCTGGCAGGGAGGAGGCAAAACTTGGCCCGGCGCTTACGGGGCGGGATTTGTTAATTTCCTTCCCCTGCATGGAAGATGGAGGCGCAGGGGGCAGCGTTGGGACAGGAGCCTGGAGCGACCTGGCCCCGGTGCTGTGGTGGGAGGAGTGCAGGGAAGGGGCGAGCAGGGATGAGGACGGCCCCAAATGCCTGTGATGAGCTGTCCGTGCTCAGCACCCGCCGGGAAATCACAGCTTCCCCCTCCACCCGCTGAAGTAAACACAGCGAGGAAATCCCAACCCACATCCCGGGACACTGAACATCACCCTGTCCTGGTCCAAGAGTCACCTGCGTGGACGAACCCAGCTCCTCACACGGACGTGGGGTCTGCGAGCAGGATGTGGGGGTTCAGGTTTTGGTCATACCCCTGCTCCACTCAAACACGGGTCCAAAGTTTGCGGGGTTGCAAAGCACAAGTNAGGAACTGGGCCACCTTGGCAATCTCCCGGCGGAGGTCCTGTGCGACACAGGCCAACACTCACCCTTCCTTCCTTCGCCACCCCCAGACCCCACACCACCATCCACCCTGCCCCATCACCTCCTTCAAGTCCTCGTAGAAGAGGTAGAGAATGGGGTGATCCTTCCTGCGCTCCCAGTAGCCCTTGACGTGGTCGTACCAGGAACCATACGCCACTGCATGGGGAGAGCAGCCAGTGGGTGACAGTCCCCTGCTGGGTCCCCTGCATGCACCCAGGGGTGCCCTGTCCCACCTCTGCCAGCCATGAACTTCTCCAGGTACTGGGCCCATGTCCCAGGGTGTGGGTGGAACTTGTTCATCAAGTCAAAGTGGTAGTAGGAGACAGCCACGTCCTTGGCGTTGCGTCCCACATAGATCATCTGCAGAAAGCTCGGTGGCATGTGGGGACTTGCAAGGTCCCAGTGGGGCAGGGAGCCCCCTTATGTCTGCTGGATCCCTCCAAGTATGTTCATTCCAGCCTGTTACCTTACAGCGGTTTTCCCAGAAGGATTTGGGCAAGATGTGAGCTGGGATATGGGTCTTGATGATGCGAGGGGATGGCATGGCCTCCAGCTGCTCTGTGCCTGTAAGGATTTCCCCCAGAAGTGATCCCACTGTGGTGCCATCCCATACAAAACCAAACCTGTCCCCATCCAGCACCCACTGCCACCCACCACCCTCCGCCACCCCATTACCTGCTGGTAATGTCCCAGGGGCAGCAAACTCCATCATGGGCACCCGGTTCACAATGTCATCCTGCTTGCATTTTTCTGCATCACCGCCTTTCAGGACCATGTCCACGATCTCACTGACCCAGGTGGTGCCTGGTGGGGAGAGGTCAGGTGTCCAGCTGATGCCATTCCCACTGGAGACCCATCTCAGGCACCAGAGGGTCACCATCTACCAGTGTTGCCTTTTGGCACACCCTTGGTCCCAGCACAGGCACCTGCAGCATGGGCTCCCTTCCTGAGCATGGCCCTTCTTTGGTGCCTGGGGATGCTCACCAGATTTGGGGTAGGTGACCACCACGATGTCCTCGGGGTGGCTCTGGAAGCTGTCAACCCGTTCCCAGTTGAGGGCGAAGGCATTGACCATGGGGATGCCATGCACGGTGCGCCAGGGCTGCCGCAGGTAGGTGTCTGGATTGGCCATCCTGCTGGGGACAGGGACATGTGGCAGGGCTGGCTGGCAGCAAGGAGCATCATGGGGCCATCTCCTTCCCTGGGGGCCCCAAAATCCCTGCTGAACCCAGCCATCCTGGCCATAGGAAGGAAACCATGCCTTGCTTGCTGGCATTGCAGGAGGTGGCACCTGTTTGCTGTGGGGATTTTGGGGCCCAGGTGGCAGTGCAGGGAGAGTGGAAGGGCATGGCCAGCTCTGGGGGGCTCAGGTCAGACAGGCAGTGGGCAGCTGCCCACACCAAGCTGGCAGCGCTGCTCCTGGGTGTAAAAACTCTCAGGGGCATTCCTGGCTGGAGCTGCAGGCTGCTTTCTCTTTGCATTTTCCTCCCCATTCTCCCTGTTGTATGGCAGCACAGGGAGGAAGCCTTGCTTTCAGGGGACTTGAGTGAGGGTTTGACAGCAACAAGAACGAGGAGCAGGACTCACAGGACTCTTTCCCTAGGAAGCTTTTCCACCCACAGCCCAGGACAGAAACGCTGGACATGCCAGCGGCAAAACCCCCACGCTGTGATTTTTGGATAGAAGCCTGGTGTCTTGCTTCCATCTCCCGGGGGCTTGCAGGGACACGGAGCCCCCATACCCCCCGCAGGCCCCCGCTTTGAGGCCAGGACACCCCGAAACGACCGTGGCCAAAGCCCCCCGGCTACTCGCCTCTTTTCCGGGTGCTCTGGCAGGGAGGAGGCAAAACTTGGCCCGGCGCTTACGGGGCGGGATTTGTTAATTTCCTTCCCCTGCATGGAAGATGGAGGCGCAGGGGGCAGCGTTGGGACAGGAGCCTGGAGCGACCTGGCCCCGGTGCTGTGGTGGGAGGAGTGCAGGGAAGGGGCGAGCAGGGATGAGGACGGCCCCAAATGCCTGTGATGAGCTGTCCGTGCTCAGCACCCGCCGGGAAATCACAGCTTCCCCCTCCACCCGCTGAAGTAAACACAGCGAGGAAATCCCAACCCACATCCCGGGACACTGAACATCACCCTGTCCTGGTCCAAGAGTCACCTGCGTGGACGAACCCAGCTCCTCACACGGACGTGGGGTCTGCGAGCAGGATGTGGGGGTTCAGGTTTTGGTCATACCCCTGCTCCACTCAAACACGGGTCCAAAGTTTGCGGGGTTGCAAAGCACAAGTGCTCCTGGGAAAAGTGTTTAAAGGTGCCGATGGTGGGGCACCTTCCTCCTTACCTTAGCTGGGAGGGAGTGGGAAGGGCAGGAGAGACGACAGCTGGGCAGGGCCAGCAGCTCAGCTGTTGGCAGCCTTGAGAAAAACGTCCCTGATTTGTCTCCAGGGCCAAATTCCTGCTGAGATGAGGCATGCCACGGCAGGTGTTCAGGTGTTTTGCTGTCCATGTGCCAGCAAAATTTGCTGCATGTGCAAACAGGACAGGCAAAGCCAGGAGCTGAGGAAGCACATCTTCCAGTGGAAGGCATCTCCACTGGAGATGGCATCATGGCATTTAAATGAATGTGTGAAAAGGATTTATTTCTTTGAGGCAGGTCCCCTCATAGCACTGCTGCTCTTTAGCAGTTGGATCTGGGCAGCATCTCTTTCAGGATAGAACAACTCCATGAGGCTGTCTTGCCAAGAAGCTGCAATCTTGGAAACTGAAGAACCAGAAACAGAAGCCCAGAAATAGGGCTTAAATGGGGAACTTGGGGCTTCAAAGCACACCCTTGCCCCCAGTGGGACAGGGACTGGTTTGCTCCAGGCATCCCAGAGCAAGGGCAAGGTGCAGCCAGGTTATAGGTTGAAAGGTGTGCTCTTTATCCAGCAAGGACAGTGATGTTGCTGAGCCTGGCTACATACTAGCAAGGAGCTGTTTCCCTTCACCTTTGTTCCACAGACTGTGGGCTGCCAGGCTCCAGCTGGGCCAAGGAGAGCCTGACCACCACCCACTCTGTCAAGAAACTTGCCACAACCCAGAGGCATGAAAGCTCCTGCGCACACAAGGGCTGCAGCAGCACTGGATTCGCTGGTGCTCTGGGGATTTTCCACTCGTCCTCGATCTTTGTTCCCTCCAGGCACCTTGGTAGGCTGGGGCAGCCCAAGTTGACAGGGACCAGTGGTGGTTTCTGGGAAGGTGACCACTCCTGGTGATGCCCGATCATCACTAGCTAAAAATCCACTGTGTGCCCACCCTCTCTCCTGATGACCATGAAAGTGTTCCCGGACACTGCCTAGAATTCAGGGGGTTCCGGCAATGAAGCAATGACTCAACCTCCATTTATCACAATTTATTGCAGGGGAAAAGTGAATTAGTGCAAGAATCTCCATCTGGATCCGTCCTCCCCATTGGGAGAGCAAGGAGAAGCACAGTACTCCTGTGAAGGGAGATGAGCCCCTCACACTTCCATCTGGAAGTGGAGATCAGAGCCTGCCATGTGCTCCTGGTAGTGCTGGTCGAAGCGCTCGTTCTGGGCCACAGTGAAGTGGTTCTTCCAGTCTCCACAGATCCCTGGGGGCAAGAAAATAACTGGGGTAAATCCTCACACACGTGACATATTTGCAGCCACAGATGGGGGCTGAAATACAATCCAGAGACATCCCTCCCAAATCCTCCACCACCAGCCGAACCCCCACCTTTCCGGAGGAAGGGGGAGATGCTGTGATCCATCAACGTGGGCAGCATGGTCTCATAGTTGGCAGCAGGGTTCTTCTTCATCTCCTGGAAGGAGGTGTGGTGCAGGATCCTCTCCACTGTTTCCTCTGCCAACTCCTTACCCAGGAAGTGCAAGATCTTCTGCACCTCCTGCCGTGGGTCCTGCAGGGTGACTGACATGAGGAGGCTGCCAAAAAAGCTGAAGGGCAATCAGGGCTCCTTCTCCTCCATCCCACCCTCACCTTCTTCATGTCCTCATAGAAGAGGTAGAGTATCTTCTTCTCCTTCCTCTTCTCCCACCATCCGCGCACGTGGTCATACCAGGATCCATAGGGCACTGTGGGATGTGGTCAAGGGATTAGCTGAAAAGAGGGGTAGGGGGGGATGCCCTTCCCACCGGCATGGCAGGGTGGGCATCCTGTGGCTCAGCTCACACCTTTGCCAGCCATGAAGTTCTCCAAGAACTCGGCCTTTGTGCCAGGGTCATGGTGTATTTTGGCCATCTGGTGGAAGTAGTAGTAGGAGACGACTACATCCTTGGGGTTGCGGGCCATGTAGATAATCTGGAGAGAGCCAAGGATGTGTTTGGGAGGTACAGAGTGGTGCCTCCTCCCCACCAACCCAGATGGTGAGACAGGGAGCACCTAACATGTTACCTTGCAGTCCTTCTCCCAGAAGGAGGTCGGGAGGAGCTGGACTGGGAGATGGGTCTTTACCAGCCGCGGGGATGGGGTGCTCTCCAGCTGCTCAACACCTGTGGCACAGGGGACTTAGAGGTGTGAGCCCCAGCACCCTCACCCCCATGCTGGCTCTGTTCCCTCTCCACCCCAGCCAGGCAGCCGGGCTGGCAAAGCTCACCACTCATTTCCATGGGGGCCTTCAACTCCAGGAAGGGCACGCGGTTGTAGATGGCATCCCGCCGGCACTTCTCCACATCGCCATCGTGGTAGATCATGTCCATGATCTCGCTCAGCCACGTTGTGCCTGCAGCACAGGGACAGCATTGCAAAGGCTGGTGTCACCCCATCCCCCTTGCACCCTTCCCCAGGACCACTCACCCGATTTGGGGTAGGTGGAGATGAGCAGGTCATCTGGACGAGCTTGGAAAGCCTTCACCTGTGGCCAGCCCTCGATGAAGCTCTTGTAGATGGGGATGCCATGGAGGCTTCCCAGCTCCTGCCTCATTTCATCTTTCTGCTCCATGGCTGACAGTGGGTCCACACAGCCCTGGCTGTCTTCCCTGCTGGCAGCCTCCACAACCTCCAAACTGGCTGGCACTTGTGCCAGGACTGTGCCTGGGGAAATACTGGATCCTGTGCCAGGACTGTGCCCAGGGCAGTGCCCATCAGGCAAAGTCCAGCCCAAATCACACGTGGCAGAGGTATTGCCACATGTGAGTGCCACAGGAGCATGCCCTGATCCCTGGTAGGATACTTTGGTAACGTGGATGCTGGCTATGCACTAAGCCCAAGCCATGAGGGGTCGGGAATGGAGCCCAGCATCACCTCTCCTCCCACCTGTCTGCAATTCTCCCCCAGCTACAGCCCCTTTGATGAGTGCCACGGGGCTGTGGAGGTGCAGAGACAGCTCTGCCACCCAGGCCCCCCATTGCAGCCATACCTCTTAGGATTCCATGTGCTCTGGTGCCCAGAGACCTGAGATGCCCACCCAGGCACCTCCACCCTCCTGCCACACCCAAGCTGCAAAGGTTAATGAGAGCCAGCCCAGCTACAGAGAACAGCTATGGACCTGGCCAAGGGTGCTGCAAGCAGGGGTTGCCCCCCTCTCTGTCCTCCTGAGTGCTCCTTTGATGCCTCTTGTAGGAAAGGGGTGAATAAGCTGATCTGCTCCATCCTGGATGACCTGATCCAGCAGGTTGTGCAGTACAGGAACCCACCATGATGGAGCAGGTGCTGCTCTTGCTCCAGGAGATCAAGGAGAAGCAGCAGCCAAGTGGTGCCTGGCCCAGGCCAGGTCAGTGGGGTCTCTGGGAAAGGAGGCACCAGTGCAGGATAGAGCATCTGGACCATTTGCAAAAATACAATCTCATAACTCTGACCTTCTGTATCCAATGAGGGAGCTGGAAGACAATAAATGGGTCTGTTACCCTGACAAAAAAATACACGTAACATTTTCATCTGATGATAAGGAAATAACATTATGACCTTTACTTAAAATTGAAATACAGATTATGGACAGGGTCAGCAAACTGTTATCAAAACAGTGCCATATATGGTGACCATGAGATCAAAGTTCCAGAAAAAGTCTGGCAGACTTACATGGGATGGAAACATACAGGGCAATCCCCATGACAGAGAATCGGGAAAAAATGATTCTTTATCTCCTTCAACTCCCCCTGAATCTGCTAGACCTCAGGGTGGAGAGGAAAATCACACACAAATAACTATCCCATTTGATCCAATTCAGGTGGCTGATTTGCAAGGGAATTTGGGCCATAAACCAGGTGATACTGAAATCCAGCAACTGGAATCCTATCCGTGCAGACACAATAATGGCCCACACATTCAGATTCCAGTTGATTCTCATCAACATTTAATTGCTAACACACTGGAACACTCCAGGATAATGTCTCTTTGGCTCTTGGTTGTATCCAAGCCAGTTGTGGGTGCAGTAGGTGACAGCTGCTATTACATGGGAAGGTGAAGACGGTGCTCTCCTCCCCTTAAGGGTGGGATGCCACAGTGGGCTCCAATGCCCCCACACCTCCAGTGCACAGTGAGATCCCCTGGCACAATCCACCATGGCTGAAGCCCAGTGCCCAGCACCCCTCCTCAGGTGCTCCAGCTTTACTGGTGCAGTTACAAGGGAAAGCACTTTGGGGTGTGGCCCCATGACAGCCCCTCTGCAGTGCCAAGCCTGTTCCTGGCACAGTGGCCAAAGAGCTGTGCACACCAGCTCCTGGCTCCCTGGATTTCCCAGCACTCAGAAACTGCTAGGGTAGGACCCTGCTCCCTATTGCACCGTGCAGAGCTGGGTAGGTGGGTGCCAGCTCCTGCCACCTCCCAGGGTGTCACACAGGTCCCCTGGCCCCAAGCAGCACTATCTAGGGACAACCACCCTGCTGTGCCAGGCACACGGCTACATCCTGCCCCACTGCCTGTTTATTTAATCCCCTACACAGAGACCCCAATGCCCCAAGGTCAGATGAACACTCCTGCTTGCCCCATGTACCCTGGCAAGGTCCCATTCCAGAGCCATGTCTCCCCTGCCAGGGAACCCTGCCTGCCCCACAGTGCCCAGCTGGGGTAACCACAACCCAGGGTCCCTCTTTTAGGGTCCATTCACAGCCACACACAGCCTCCAGTCACTGTCATGTGCATGTGGAGTGGTGCAGGCATGCAGTGCAGGAAAACAGCACAGAACTTGGCACTGTCCCAGCTCCAGGTGGGTTTATGGGATGGCTATTAGCTCTCCCATTATGGTGTTGGGGGATAAATGCATTAAAACCCTGCTCTTAGCTGGCTCGTTGCTCTTTATTCCTGAACTATGTTTCTCATCCATCCCACTGTGGCTTGGTGACCATCTCAGATCCGTCCCTTGTCTCTCATCCCTCAAAAATATCAGATGGCAGGAATGCCATCTGCACTTCAGCGGGATGCTTTGATACCCAGCTCTCGGTCCACTGCCTGGAGGAAACGTTCGTTGAGAAAAAGCATCTGCCCGTGGGGCAGGAGACGGTCCAGGAGGCCATCAGCGGCGCTGGGGCCCAGGAGGCGCAGGGAGAGGAGCAGGCGGGGAGCCAGGCGCCGCAGGGTGATCTCAGCCAAAGACAGGTTCTCCTGGGGTTCACAAACCAAGGCGAAGGCGAGGGCCAGCACTGATAACCAGACTACTGTCACCCGCTCAGGGAACGGGTCTCCGGGGGGCATCTGGAAAAGACCTCCTGGAGCATCTTGGAGTGACATCGGCTCATCGGGTAGCTGGGGAAGCTGTGGGGAGGACGGGCGCCCCAGGGCTGACTGAAGCAGTTGACACTGGGAGGCCACTTGCCTGGAAGAGAAAAGGGGGACCCTCGTGTTAAGGATCCCCCACCTCATCCAGGGACAGGATGAGGTTCCCTCTCTCTTGAGGGAACAGGGTCCCAGGATCTCCAGAAAGGGTGGATCCCATTAATGGGGGGGGGGGGGGGGCTG
>VZRH01004399.1:238-18466 GCA_013397555.1 Urocynchramus pylzowi
AAAAAAAAAAAGGCATTAAAATCCAGGCCGCAGGATGTACCTGCAGGAGCATAAAAATAACAGATGCAGACGCACACGAGTAATAAAAGATAAAATTCACACACTGAGTGAGGGATCCTGCATCTGCTTCTTGATATGTGGCCTTTGGGTTTAAAGGGGGCTAATAAAAAGGATGGAGAGTGACTTTTAACTGGGGCAGATAGTACAAGGACAGGGGGATCGGTGTTCAGCTGGAAGAGGAGAGATTTAGAGGAGATGTTAGATAGAATTTTTTCCCTGTAAGGGTGAGAAGCCCCTGGCACAGGTTGCCCAGAGCAGCTGTGGCTGCCCCTGGACCCCTGGAAGTGTCCAAGAACAGGTTGAACGGGGCTTGGAGCAACCTGGAATAGTGGAAGCTGTCTATACCCATGGCAGGGGGTTGCAACTAAATGATCTTTCAGGTCCCTTCCAACCCAAACCGTTCCAGGATATGCCCACATCTCAGTCCTTGTAAAGAATTGTAAACAACCTCACAGGTTTGCCAGCTTTGGTGGGGCTGCAATTTTCCAGCCAGTGAGTCCCTCCTCAGAATGGGTTTAAACCCCACCCTGGCTCAGTGGAGGAAGGGGGAGAGGCCAAAAGGACTCAGCAATGCTTTTTTTGGGGAAGAAAGACCCCCAAACTCAGCAAAGCCACATGCTGCAGCAGTGTCTGCGCCATCAGAGCGCCAACACGATCCTCTCTTTTCCGCTGAGGAAGGAGGGGCCGCCATGGCTGCCCAGAAATGGTTAAAATATCATGGGAACTGCTAACTAGTTTTAATTGCTGGCAGCTGCTCAGCTCCTCGGGGTAGGGCAGTGGGGGGAAGGCAGTAATTACAGCCCGTGCCTCGCCGCCAGCCCCGTGCGAGCGGGGCCGTGGGTTTGGCGCCGGAGCTCTCCGGGCTCGGCAAGCTGCTCCAGCCACGGGCTTGCTCCCAGGGCTCAGCCTGGGACTCGCCTTCAGAGCGAGTGCAAACCCCAGCAGGATGCAGAAGCTGTTCCATTGGGGTGCTCCATCACCCAAAAATGAAAATCCACCTTGTGGTGCAAACCCCAGTGGGATGCAGAAGCTGTTCCATCAGGGTGTTCCATCACCCAAAAATGAAAATCCACCTTGTGGTGCAAACCCCAGCGGGATGCAGAAGCTGTTCCATTGAGGTGTTCCATCACCCAAAAATGAAAATCCACCTTGTGGTGCAAACCCCAGCAGGATGCAGAAGCTGTTCCATCGGGGTGTTCCATGCAAGCTGCCACCCAAAAAAAAAAAAATGAAAATCCACCTGGGAGAACCTTCCACAGCTGCCATGAGCTCTTGCCAGTCAGGCAACCCAAAAGAAATGTTTGGGTGGCTTTAGCTAATGCTCCAGGTTTAGATACCATATGTTTGTCCAACATGACCCCCGAGGAACCATTTTCCACCTGTTTGGTTGGTGTGCCAGTGGATGTTTGGCCAATCCCAAAAGATATTCAAAAAGCTATACCAGGCACATTTTATGGGATCATCCCCAAATAATCTTTGGATTCTGGTGGGTGCATGGGAACAGTGGGTTCCTCACCTTCCCAAGGCATCTTCTGAACCTCAGGAATTAGAGATCCTTGGCTGTATGATGTCAAATTTAATTACACAAGGAAAGATGGATCTTTAGCTAAGGATGTTACTCCCTTTCACAGCATATTTAAAAAATCAGACCTGCTGCTGCCCAGGCTGCTTCTCCCACCCTCTCCCTCAGCCAGAGGCACCCCCAAAATCCAGGAAGACCTCGTGGCACGCTGCTTGGGCCACCTGCACATCAGTGGTGGTGCAGCTGCCTCGAGTGCCACCTCGAGCATCCCACACTCGGCTGCACTTCAGCCGGTGTTTACAGAGCAGTGGGACGTGCCGGAAAAGGCTGAAGAGCAGGGGGGGAAAAAAAAAATAAATCTCATTTCCAGTTGCTGTCGAGGGAGTGAAGCTGTAAGGGAAGAGCCTGGAGAAGGGATGCACCTGATGCAAACCCAGCAGTGCTGGCACTGGGGGTAAGAGCTCTGGGAAAATAAAGCAGGACAAAAAGGTGTTTTCCAGCTGGATCAGGCCAGATGAGTGCAATTTCCAAGTGCCTGCTTTGGGAAGCAGAGTGTGGAAAACGAGTGAGAGCGGGTGGGTGAAACCGGGCAGCGTTTAAGGCAGTCTGGTATTCAAAATAGGAATTAAAGCCATGCAAATGAAGGGTTCACTTACCCCCATTGCGCAATTTGAGAAAAATATGACATGACAAACTATCATTAAGGCAAAGGGCTGTTTTTCCTCCCAGGTGTTTACGTACTAGCCCTCGTTTTCCCTCTAATGGCCAGGCGTGAACGTGTCAATCAAATTCCCGGCGCAGCAGGACCGCTCCCTACAGCCCACCCGAGGTGTGAGGAGCTGCACCAGGCAAGCTCCAGCACCTGTCATCAGCCCCAGAGGGGATGGATGCAGCCAAGGGGAAGAGGTTGGCACTTGGGGAAGGGTCCCTGGCACCCGGGGTGGTTGGCATTCCACACCAGGTTAAGGGTGAAGGGACTGCTCCCAGCTCAGGGGTGCGGCAGGACCAGCACATCCCGCCGGTGACACACCTGAGCAGGGACTCGCCGGGCTGGGCACTCGGGTCTCCAGCACTGCCAGGAGGAAGGGGGGGCATGAAAGCGTTAAAAAAGATGGCAGTCAGATGAATAATAAACAGAGGAAACTCCCAAAGCTTAATCAGGAGGTGAGACAAAGACTCACTTGTTTGGGATTCAAGGTCACGGCGCCCTTCAGCTCTGACCGCACCGTCGTGGCAGGGGTGGGTTTCTTTTCCCACCCAAACTTCGGAGGCAGAGCAGACCTGAGGTGGGCTGAAACATCCTCTGTTGATTCCTTTCCTTTCAGACCTTGCTCCTCATTAGATATCTCAGTGATCTGGGATAAGGCTGGGCTTGCTGGCACCAACTTATCAAGACATCTTTACGGTACAAAAGAAATTTCAATCACTGGGGAAGAAGGACAATTTTTTTAAATTTTTTTTTTAAGAGCTTGTTCTTTCAAGCCCTCAGACATTATTTGCAGCTGTGGTCAGCTGGAAAGGCTGCAGCCAGGGGTAGCCAGAGGTGCTTTTTCATTTGGGGGTTCAGAGGTCTTGGAGGCAATTTGCATGGCATTATCCATAGCTGTGCTATCGGGACAAACAGTCCTGCCAGCCTAATTAGGCATTAGGAAGGAGAGAGTGTCTGAAGACCAGCACACAGGGGAAAAAGAGGGGATGCACAGCAAAGCTACTGATAACGTGGGGTCGAGGCACAGGGAAGGGCTTCCCCAGCATGGAAAAGCCTTGCAGAGAGCTCTGATTTCCCTGGGATGCTTCTGCCTGGATGCCTGGCACTGCCTCCCCACCAGCTCACCCTGCCACGTCTCCTCTTGCCCTGCAAAAATCCTCTTCCCTCCTCTGGGAATGCAGGTTGTTACCAGGCACGAAGTAAACACTGAGTTAGCCATGGTTAATTTCATTTTTCTTTCCCCTACTGCTGACGATTTCCTCACCTGAGAGCTTTGGGAGCACCAAAAGAGGCTGCAGAAATTCCTGCTGACAGACCTGCTGCAAGGATGCTGTTCCTGCCACGGAGAAGTCCTGGATGCTGCCTGAAAAGGACAGGGAATTTACTTCTCTACACAGGGCAGAAAAAGGGTGAGAGGAGGACAGAGCAGGTTTTACTGCAAAACAGGTGGAGCAGTGTATTTTGACAGGTAGGTTGTTGCTGGGGGACACCTGGATCACCTGGATGGAGCCAGCATGTCCCCTCAGCTAGCCATGGGCCAGCTCCCCTGGGCAGGCAGCGAAAGGACTTGGGGGAACTGTTTGAAACTGAAAGAGGGGAGATTTAGAGGAGATGCAAGATTGAAATTCTTCCCTGTGAGGGTGGCACAGGGTGCCCAGAAAAGCTGTGTCTGCCCCATTCCTGGCAGTGTCCAAGGCCAGGTTGGATGGGGCTTGGAGCCACCTGGGATAGTGGGAGGTGTCCCTGCCCATGGCAGGAGGTTAGAACAAGGTGATCCTTAGAGTCCCTTCCAACCCAAACCATTCCATGATTCTATGATTCCCTGCTGATTTTCTGCCATGCTCTCTGAGGGTGAAACAGCCAGCACCCTCCCTTCCTTCCCCCTCTCCATGGGCTCCCCAGGTTACCCCTTGAAGCTCAGGGCAGGGAGGTGAAGGCAAGGGAGTGTCCTGCCCCTCACCTCCAAACAGGGAGACACATTCCATGCCTGGGGGCTCCTGAGGGAGCTGAGCAAGGCTCAGGAGAAGATGCAGCACCTTCATGGAAGCTGAGGATGGAGGAGACCCCCTTGATTAGGACAGGACATCCTGCACCCCATGTCAGGGACACGACCAGAGAGGGCAGAACACCCCAAGATGAAGACCAAGATGATGGAGACACCATTTACTTATCCCCAAATCCTCCAGCCCATGGGATTCCTGGCGTGCAGGTGTGGGGAACAAGGTGGGATCTCTGAGTCCTGGCTCCCTCCCAGACTGAGCTCATGGGCAAGAGATGGAGAAGAGAGGCAGGATCTCTACAGAGGCACTGGGGAGAGAGCAAGGGTTTGTGGTTCAGTGGCTCCCAAGTCCTTTCTGCTTTGCAGAGCTTTACAAGTGACGCTGGCGTGTGATTTGATTAGGGAAAGCGCTTCACTTTCCCCCGACTCCAGAGTCTCCTTGGCTTCAGCTTGAGATGAGATGGAAATCCTGCTGGGCATGGGGAGAGGCAGACACAAAGCCTCCCCTCCAACCCCCTGTGTCCTCTTGGACCCTCGTGTCACCGCTCTCCTCCACCTTGGATGGTGCTTCACAGCATCTGTGTCCCACAGGAGGGAGGAGGTGAAAGCTGCTCCCTGGGGCCAGGGAAGCCTGGTTAGGAGATGGTGATTCCCAAGGTGGCCATAACCCACATTAGGAAAAAACCTTTTCCCATGTCAGGGGCTGGGCTGGGTGGCTGAGAACAGCTCCACATGTGCACACAGGGAAGCAAAGGGAAGGAGTGAGCACCCCAAACCACCAGGACATGCCTTAGGGGTGTTCACTGGGACCAGGGTTTGCTCCAGAGGGAGCTGTCAGCACCTGGACCGGTGTCAGCAGTGCCTCCCCAGCATCTGGAAGAGAAGAGGGAGATCAGCACAGCCACGAAGCAAAGCAGGGACCTTCCCATCTCCATCCTTCCAGTGAAGCAGAGCTGGCAGGAGACTTGGAAATTGCCAGGAGGGATGAATAAGGGAGAGGGAAAGAAAAGCCACAGCAGGGCAGTATGAAAGCACCAGTGCTGTGGAGCAGGTGCAGAGGCAGTGATAATTCCCCATTTCTTCCAAGGGAGGAACTAGGAGTGTCCAAATCGAGTTATCAGGCCGCAGATTTAGGGACAAACAAAAGACGGTGCTTTTTCCACGCCACCCACGATTAAATTATGGAACTCGTTGCCACAGGGTGCTATGGAGACCTGCAGCCTAAGTGGCCCCCAGAAAGCATTTAGGCAAACTCACGGGGCTCACGGGTCTGTCAAGGTCTGTTAAACATGATGGAACAGCCACCTCAGGGAGTCCCTAAAGCCCAAGGCTGCCGGCAGCACGTGTCGGACAAGGGGCTCAGCAGACCTGCCATGCCTTGCCAGGATTGCTGGACCAGCACAGCCTGGGAGATAAATAGCACCTAATCAGCTAAATAAACCATGGCCCACATCCCCCTGAGGGAAAGGAGAGGTTACTGGGCTCAGAAGTGCCCATGATGCTGCTGCAGGATAGACAGGATAAGGGACCCTGGAGTTTCTGTCCGTGTCCCAGCGCAGGGATTCTCCAGGATCCCTCACCAGGGATTTTTGGCTGGGGCTGCCCTCACAGTTGGCTGGGTGAGACAGGGTGAGCAGGGCTCTGCTGCTTCCACAGCTTCAGGCCGAGATGCTCTTGCTCAGGAAGGAAAGGGGGAAAACACATCCCCCACTCCCTGTGGGGACACCACATTCCAGACCCGCCTGCCATGAGCAGGGCCCCTGCTCCTCCATCTCCATCCAGCATGTCAGCTCAATAATTTATGCTGCCCCACGCCACGTCCAAGGACTCGATTCTTCTTGCCAAAAGGCACGAAGGCAGCAGCCACCTCCAGCTGGATGCAGCCCTGGGGGACAGCCTAGTAACAGCAGGTTCTGGAGCACTGTCCCTCTTCAGGTTTCCGAGGCCTTCCTCACATGCTGGTCTGAAAATGATGAAGAAATCTTGGATTTTGGTCCGCAAGGCTGGCAAGAGCCACAGGTTGTGGGGCTCTGTGTTGGTGGAGCAGTGGTGGAGGTGCTTGGGAGGAGCAGGACAGGGTGTGCCAGCCCTGCAGAGCCCTGGCACTCAGCAGCAGCTCGTTGCAGCAGCGGGTGGTGGTTTTGGTGAGGAAGGGAGTCCTGTCAGCACAGGAATCCTGTGCCATGGGAGCACACAGGTCCCAGAGCAAGATGAGCACTGGTATCTCAACTTCCAAGGCTGATAAAAGGCTCCAAGGCGTGGGATCCAAATGATAATGTGGGATTGGGGGTGGCAAAAAGGAGAGGGGGGGCTGCAGCCATGGGTTGCCCTCCAGTAGATAACAGAAGCATCACGGTAGCAGCAGGGAAGCGCAGCAGCTCCAGGGAGAGGTGGGAAACGTGAGCCACCGAGTTCTCAGATCAGAAAAACACCTCTTGCTCGGCAAACTCTGTTAGTCAAGACGTAAAACACGGGTGAAGCAGAGCATGCTGGAGCACCCTCGCTCCTGGGGGAGATGTTTATTAACTCGTCAAAACACAACGGCTGTTGTTGCCAGCAAGAACCCGGAACAGCAGGAGAAAAAAAATTTAAAAAAAAAAAATAGAGAAGATGAAATAGAAAAATGGGAGAAAAAATAAAGATCCCATGTGAAAATCATCATTTGCTTCCCTGTGCTTGGCTTGGGGTGGTCTGTGGAGCGTGCCTGAGCCTGGGCCATGCAGGGCTTGGGGAGCATCCTCCTGGAGAGGAGGTGCCTGCTGCACCGCCTGGCTCCGGCTCTCACGCTTTTCCCAGCAGCCACTCCCTGACCTTGGTGGAATTGGGCCACTTGGCCCGACATGAATTACAGCTCCTAAAATAAATAAGGTGATAGCTGGCAATGAGACACCCAATTAAGGCTGGGATAGTGCAGGGCTGCAGTCATTACAGCCCAGGGACGGCAGAGCGGCCAGCCGGCCGCTGCAATTATTTTAATCGTATTTGCTTGAAGTGCTACAGATCAGGGACTAAGTTTCTCCCCCAGTTATTTGCTGTTGCTTTACTTGCCTTGAAAGGGAGACAGAGGATTAACGGAGGGGTGGTATCATTATCCTGGTTTCTGTCAGGAGCATCCCTCCAAAAGGAAGTCTTGTTGCTCTGAATAACCCCAGTCCCCCAAAAGTTCCACGTCACAGGCAGCATTGTCAGTTAATTATGATAAACCCAAGGGGTCTCTTTGGGGTGATGTTGGCCTTGATTCATAGAATCCTACAAGGTTTGGGTTGCATGGGAACTTAAGGAGTCATCCCAACACCCCTGCCATGGGCAGGGACACCTTCCACTATCCCAGGCTGCTCCAAGCCCCACCCAACTCAACCTTGGGCACTTCCAGGGATCCAGGGGCAGCCACAGCTCCTCTGGGCACCCTGTGCCAAGGCCTCCCTCACAGAAAACAATTCCTTCCCAATATCCCATCAAACCATGAAGTGCCCCCACAGTGAGAGTGGCCATTACAGCCCAGGGCTGTGGTACTTTCTGTAGGGTTTTTCCAGCCTCTCCAGCCTCCAGCACTGTCAATATGTACTTTAAAGAACAATTTACACCTAAAAACGCTCCCCTCCTGTGAAAGCGCCGCCGTGCAAAACAGCAGATGGTGTTTGAACACTGCAAAATGGAAAATATATCTTTAAAAGAGAGATACCAGAGTTGTCTTGGCGCTGCACGGGTGCCTCGGGGTCTCTCTTGCAGCTTTCTGCATGGGGGAGAAAAAAAGATGGCAAGTGCTGTGAGATAATATTGGTGGAAAGAGAATGCTTTTCCTGAGGGGTCCTTGGAAATTGTGGCATGGGAACAACCCAAAAGGATTCTGCAGGAAGGGCTCTGACACCAACAGCCCTCACGGGCCACTACATGTGCCCAGCCCAGGAAGCAGAGCAGGCTTTTCCCTCCCTTTCTCCCCTCACTAGTGTTCATCCTGCTTCTTCAGCTGAGATGCTGTTTATGGAGAGGCAAGGTTGGGTGGGAGAAGCATAAACCACCCCGCTCCCTCTTGGGGCTGCTGGGAGAATCAGTCCTGTTGGGATGCTGACCCTCCCCAGGTCCCAGCCCTTGGCTGGCATTCCAGGATTGATGCAGCAGGAGCTCCTGCTCCCAGAACCACGCACCCAGTGCTGCACTAACACTGCCTTTGTACATGAAACATCAAAACTACTCCTTAAAGACCCCTCCTCTCTCTCCTTATCCTGGAAGCAAAACCCTGCCGAACCTCCGTCCTGCCGGCGATCCTCCCTCCATGCGAAAAAAATCCCTTTTTCTTAGAGGCTTTCTCAATAAAAAAGCTTGAAAGCTGCTAATTTCCAAAATAAACAAGCAAATCTTTGGAGCAGCAAATGCAAAGGGCCCCGAAGGCATCTTCTAAATGTCAGGGAAAAGCATCAGCCCTGCCGTGTGCCCGGCTGTCGCTGCCTGCCCGGCGCCGGCTCTGGGCACAGGGGACATCTTTGGGAAGTTTGGGTTTGGTGGGAGCAAAGAAAGCCCCAAACCTGGGCCCCCTTACAGCTGCTTTGAAGCTCTGCAACAGGAAGAAAATACCATAAATTGGGCTCGGCTTCACTCCTAGCAACGACATTTTGACAGCTTCTATTTCGGGGATGGCTTTATTGTTTTCCCCCTGGTCCTCAATTAATGCCTTACCTCAAAATAGCTACCAGCCAGCAGGACTTTTCCACTCACCAGGCTGTGAGCTGCTCCCTGCTTCCCCCGTGGTGCAAATGCTCATGGATTGGGCTGGCTGTTCCCAGCCTGGCCCCAAACCTCCAGTTCAGAGCCCTCCAACAAGGACAACCTCCCTGCTGAAGCCAGGTGCTGATGCTTAAAAGTCAACCTGGAGGAGAAAAAAATAGCTCTGCAAACCTGTTCTCCATCCTTTTGAGAGGGCTGTG
Organism: Urocynchramus pylzowi; assembly: GCA_013397555.1. NCBI lineage: Eukaryota > Metazoa > Chordata > Aves > Passeriformes > Fringillidae > Urocynchramus > Urocynchramus pylzowi. The sequence continues at coordinate 9,451 of VZRH01004399.1, forward strand.
CTCAAGTATGTGAGGCTCAGGAAGTGCATTTAACCAGTGCCCAGGAGAAACACGGGCTGGGAATGCTCTGAGGGATGCAGGGAGGAAGATGGAGCCAGGGCTGGTCTTTACATTCTGCACTTGATTTTGGAGGCAGGAAAAGCTCACCATATGGAGGGCCTTAAGGATATTTGGGTTGGAAGTAGATGGTCTGTGAGGGCCCTTCCGAGCCATTATAGTATTCCAAGCCCATTATAGGATTCCATGACATTCTCTGTGGTGCTGGCTGAGCTGGACAGCCCCATCCCAAGGGAAGTGCTGAGTCTCACACAAGAATATCACAGCCCAGACCCCCTTGGGCTCCCTGCTCCCACTGCTGCTGAATGAGCTCCTAAACACCCCTCTCAAAGATTAAAGATTTGGTTAAAGATTCAAGAAAAGCCCTGTACAATGGACGTGGCTCCTTCTGAAATGTTCATCAATGTTTTGACAGTTTTCTATCACAGATCACCCCTTCAATCATGGTGGTGCAGATGGGGAAAACCACATATATTTACACAAAAACCCTCCTGCCGTTGCCTCTTTCCCCACATAATTTAGTAGCTATCAATTAGCCCGTGCAGACTTGCCCTTCCCTCTGCTCCAGGTGAGCCAGCAGTGCCCCAGCAGTGCCCCCAGCTTCCCTCTGGAGCAGGTGACACCAGAGTGACTCCAGGGGACAATCCAGATGGAGCATGGGATGGCCTCTGCAGCAAGATGCTGGGCACTCAGCTCTGAGGGATCTGGAGCCATCCCAGAGCTCAGCAGCCATTCCAAAGGCTCCAGTTTATAATTTACCTACGAGAGCACCCGTGCTCCCATTGCAGGATGCCAGCTGCCCTTTCCCCCTCACCCAGAACTCCCATTTTCCCACATTCCTGAGCCCACAGCAGACACCATCTCCCACAACACGCTGCCCCCAGGTGCTTTTTTAAAAATCTTTTGCCTTTTAGTCCCTATAAACAGTTTCACCTGTGTGAAGCACTTGCCTGTGCCTCTCCTGGCCCCACTAAAAGACCAACAGGTTGCCCCTGTCTGCCCATCAGTCCTCACCCAGCTGCCACAAAATGAGGGAGGGAAAGAGCTCCTGCCTCAGTCATCTTTTGATTTCAGTACAGCTAATGAAGTTAAAGGAGACCTTTCCTCTCCCCCCAGCCTGAGCTGGAGAAGCCAGAACATTTTAGCTGTTATCTAATTTGATGTGCAAAAAAACAGAGGGAGAGGGAAAAAGAAAAGCCCCCACAACTCACCGCTGGCTCCTTCTCGCCTTTAATTGAGGCTACAAATGCCAGCCTGATTTTTGCTCTCCTTCAAATTCCCTCTGTCAGTACAGGGCTCCCTCTGGTTCAGGACAAAAATTGACTTTGTGTCATGAATGAAGTAATTATTTCCCTCCACAAATGAAGATGGCAATTATTTCCCTTTTGGGGCAGGGAGGGGAGGGATGTGGGTGAGGTCTGGGCTGTGAGCAGAGCCACGGTCCCTTCCCAGAGCAGGGGCCAGCTCGGGCTTTGCTCAGCAGTGTTTGCCCCCTGCTCACACCCAGCCACCTCTTCCCTTTCCCAGCTGGAAAAGGGGATGGATCCCATCCCCTTTTGGGTCCCCACCACACACAAGCACTTTGCTGGAGCAGGAGCTGGGCTGAGGGGGGCAATTACTCTCCCCTTCAGATCAGCCCTTGAGCTGGAATCAACTTCCATCCCCCTGTGCTGTTTTCCACCTGCCTCAGGAATTAGGGACATCCCCTAGTGTGCCCACCCTGTGCCCCTTCACTGAGGAAGAGCAAGGAGAAAATATCACCTTGGCAATGTGCACAGGGGGATGATTAGCTGTGGGAAATGAATTTGTGGAGATTTCTTAAAGTTTGATGGAAGAAATAGTTAGCTTTTTATTATAATAGCGTGAATTGTAACATCTGTATTTTCTCACCCTTCACATATGAAAATAGAATAAATTATAAGTATCTATTATATATATTAAAAGATCTATTATAAATAATAGATATTTTATAGAATAAATTCTATAAAAATAGAATAAAAGTTTTTAAAACACTTCTCAGGTGCCCCATCTCTGGGTCAGAAAAAAAGCTTAATCCAACAATTAGAGATATCTAGAATCCCAGGCTGGTTTGGCTCAGAAGGGACATTAAAGATCACATATTCCATCATCCCTGCTGTGTGCTGGGATGCCATCCAGGAGGTCCTTCAGCAGCAAGGCTGTGTTTGGAGACAGAGGTGTGTCACACATTCACCCTGCAACATCCTGCCTCCTTTTCCCCCTGGGTATTCACTCTGTGCCTGTCCACTCTGGCAAGGAAAGCTCCACCAGCTCATAAATTGTTTCTCCACCAGCTCTTGAGCACGTTGCAGCTTCTGCAAGTGTTAAAAGCCACTGTGAGGAGCAGCACAAAGGAAGTTCTTTGCAGCACACACCGAGATCTGTGAACCCCACAAAAAGAGTGACGATGCAGCAGCGTGTCCTGAAGAGCCATGAACCAGCACTGAACCATCAACTGTGTCCAGGAATCCCAGTAAATCCCAGTAAATCCTGCAGGAACACACACTTCCCTTGCCAGCACAGCTGGGGCACTTGTGCTAATGCCTTGTGTAGGCTGGCCTGGAACAGAGGCCAGACAGAGTTAAAGAATAAAGCAGGGATTTATTGAAAGGATCCCCTCCATGGATCCACCTTGGGCAGCACCAGAGCCCAGCCAGGGCTGCACCCAAGGTGAACCAAAATGGTCCCAAAATGCACGGCCGCTCCCGGGGGCTCTCACTGGGATCAGTTCTGCTCCATTTGATATTGGAGTTCATTGTCCAGTTCCAGCTTTAGGTTATGCAGTCCCATCCTGCTTGTTTTTCTCTCTCCAGCCCACATTGTTTCTGCTCTTGGGCCTGAGATTTGGACCATTTGTCCTTGGTCCCCAGCTAGAGCAGGAATTGTTTTGTCTCCCTGGTCTGTGCAGAGAGCTCACCATCCCCTGATGTGAAGCCCAGACCCACACACTAAAGCAGCACAGAATCTGAAAAATAGAAAAGCTAAAACCTGAGGCATCAGTGCCAGAACTCAGAAACCTCATCCTTGCATCAAAGGTTGGAAGGAGGGATTTCAAGATTCTTCTCCAGAAAATCACATCCCTACCACCATGGCCACACCAATTCCAACAGCACAAGAACACGGAGGATGGTGAGAGGGAGAAAAGTAGTAACAAATATATTTTTAAATGTATTTATTGTATGTAAGGCTGTCAGTTTACACACAGTTAAGAGGATTCTTATGAGGGTGGCAAAATACAGGCACAGAGGGGTGGAAGATGACCCATCCCTGTGATGCCTCAGGTTTAGCTTTTATATTTTTCAGATTCTGTGCTGCTTTAGTGTGCAGTTCTGAGCTTCACATCAGGGGATGGTGAGCTCTCTGCACAGAGCAGGGAGACAAAACAATTCCTGCTCCAGCTGTGGACCAAGGACAACCAACACAAGTTTCAGGCCCGAGAGCATAAACAACAAGGACTGAAGAGAGAAAAACAAGCAGGATGGGACTGCATGGGCTAAAGCTGGAATGGGACAATGAACTCCAAGGTGCAAATGGAGCAGAACTGATCCCAGTGAGAGGCCATGTGACTGGTTGTGCATTTTGGGACCATTTTGGTTCATCTTGGGTGCAGCCCTGGCTGGGCTCTTGTGCTGCCCAAGGTGAATCCATGGAGGGGATCCTTTCAATAAATCCCTGCTTTATTCTTTAGCTCTGTCTGGCCTCTGTTCTAGGCCAGCCTGGGCATCAGGGCTGATATGCCTTGATAGGCATCACCTGGAAGTGTCCAAGGCCAGGGTGGATGAGGCTTGGAACAACTTGGGATAGTAGAAGGTGTCCCTGCCCATGCAAGGGTGTTGGAATCAGATAATCTTTAAGGTCCCTTCCAATCCAAAACATTCAGTGATTCTGTGATTTACAAGCAGATCAAAAAAAAAAAAAAAATTCCTATGTGAGTTATTTACCTGCACAAAATTACATGTTTATTTTACTGCTGACATTTCACAAACCATCATCACGTGGGCCAGCACCGAGCCCCAGAGCTCCCATCTCTTCACTCCAGGAATTAAAACCATAGGACACAAGCACTGGAAAGTCACTTGAAGGTTGTGAGTGACCTTGAAGGGAGCTGGACATTGCCTTGCTGGCTGTGGCGGCAGGAGCGTGAAAATGTATTGCAGCCCTTGGGCAGCCTTCAGTTCTCATTTAAGCTGTTAATCAGAGGGGGAGAGGGAGCAGAGCAGCAGCAGCCACAGCTTTTCCCCGCCAGCCTGACTGGCAAAGTGTGAGTGGCACTGGAAGGGCCTGCAGGACACGGGCACGGGGGCAGGGGGGGAGCAGCTCTGCCTTCTGCAAGAAGGAGCAGCTCTGGGAGCTAAATATTCCTTTCTTCTTCTTAGTCCTTTCACGAGTGGAGTTGTGTCCTGTTTTTTATTCCATGGTTTGGTTGGTTGCTCGGGTGTGCACAGCAGCTCTGTGGGTCCCTGCCAAGGGTGGCATCACCCCATTGCTCTGCCTGGCACTTTGGGGCAGCTTTGTGACCAGGGGGATTTTGTGACCAGGGGGATTTCGTGACCAGGGGGATTTTGTGGCCCAGGGGACCAACAGTAAGGTGCAGGCACCCCAGAGCATCCTGTCCTCTCTGTGCCATGGCAGTGGGACCTTGTTGCTTTCAGCCTTCATGTCAGCATGTCACATCCCCTGTCCCCAGCATCCCTGAGGAACAGTGCAGCCCCTGTGGGAACCTGGCACAGGGTGCCCAGAGCAGCTGGGGCTGCCCCTGGATCCCTGGAAGTGTCCCAGGCCAGGCTGAACAGGGCTTGGAGGAGCCTGGGGTAGGGGAAGGTGTCCCTGCCCATGGCAGGGAGATGGAACAAGATGATCCCTAAAGTCCCTTCCCACCCAAACCCTTCTGGGGTTGTGTGACCTTGGGCCATGANACATCCCCTGTCCCCAGCATCCCTGAGGAACAGTGCAGCCCCTGTGGGAACCTGGCACAGGGTGCCCAGAGCAGCTGGGGCTGCCCCTGGATCCCTGGAAGTGTCCCAGGCCAGGCTGGACAGGGCTTGGAGGAGCCTGGGGTAGGGGAAGGTGTCCCTGCCCATGGCAGGGAGATGGAACAAGATGATCCCTAAAGTCCCTTCCCACCCAAACCCTTCTGGGGTTGTGTGACCTTGGGCCATGAAGCTGTGGGAGAAGGACAGAGAGGGACACAGGAAGAATATGTCCCTTCTTCCTCCTTGCTGGAAGAATGGGGCTGGTGACCTGGCCACCGAGAGGACTCAAATACAGGCAGGATGCTCCAAGGGAGAGCAGACAGAATTTGAGCAGAGAAGCCAGCTCCCCCCCTCACCTGCAGCACTTCCCCTCCTCCAGCAGCACAAGGGTTAAGATGAGTCTATTACTGTTTGCTTGTCACTTTGTCGCTGATCTAATGACCATCGATAATAGCTGAATAAGAATTGATGGAGAGATGGATTTAATTAACCCCGGTGTCAGCAGCTCGCGTTGCTGTCTGTTTGTGTTAATGGAGCAGCTCAGGAAAAAAACTCTCCTGAGCTTTTTTTGGCTCAGCCCGCGGCGAGTAAAACACTCCTATTCATCAGCTGCGCCCTCCAGGTAAACCCAGGCACTGCCACACGGCTATTTCTTCCTCCTGCCCCCAAAAGAATAAAATAATCACCCGCTCTGGCACTCTCTGGGTCCCAGATCCGTCCTCCACCCCATCTCCACTCCCTGTCCTGGCTGCTTCTGCCTTGGGCAGCACAGCCAAGGTCTCTGCAGGGTGGGTTTTGGGCTGATTTTGAGAGGCTGGAGGTCTTCATTTAGCAGGGGGTTGGATAAAAGACCAGCACAAAGGCAGCACCCCCTTTGTGTTTCCTGACAGCGCAGAGGCTGGGGCAGAGGTGCAGGCAGAGAGGTTTTCCCAGCCAGCCAGACATCCTCTGGCATCCTCCACAGCCCCTGGGGCCTCCTGCAGCCTCCTCATCCTGAAATCCAGGTGTTGCACACACTCCAGTGGGATTTATCCTCTTCTTCTGGGTTTCAGGCTAGTTTGGGAGCCAGCTCCAGGTGAGCAGGCACAGAAGCCCAGCCCAGTCCCACTAACCAGGCTGCTCCTGCCCACTCCTTGACTGCAGCTGGCAATTAGTGCCTGCCAGCTCTTCAGCTGACCTGCAGGTAACAGCTGATAGTGCTCCTCATCCTCCTGCCCTGGCTTATCAGGAGGGTCACTGGGGAAATGCCAGCCTGGAGGAAGGGGGGGTGCACGGCCCTCCTCACCTGTGCCTACCCCATCCCAGTGAGGAATTATTTTCCTGGCAGTGGCAGCATCACCCAGCACCCCCAGGCCCCACACCTTCAGCACCCATTTCCCAGGGCAGCACTCCAGGGGTGCACCCCAGAGCAGCCCCCTGCCTGGAATTTGGGAGATCTCTCAGGGCAGGCTCGGGGGGCTTGTCTGACACCCACCAGGTTTCTTCACACTTCTCCTTCCTCTCATTTTCAGCTGTGATTGATTTTCGTGTCCTAACACGTGTCCAGCCCTGACCCAGGTCTGGATCCATCTGGATCCCCAGCTGGGGATGCACTGGGGTGGTGCTGGTGCCATCCCTGTGCTCGCTGTGACAGATCAAGGCACTGCTGTCTGAAGGAATAAATGTCTTTTTTTTTTTTTTTTTTTTTTTTTTTTTTTTTTTTTTTTTTTTTTTTTTTTTTTTTTTAAGCTTTGCCAGGCTAAAAATATTCCAGTAAAAACCCAGCTCTGCCTCGTGGCTGGCACTTCCAGGTAGGACAGGGTGCAGAACTTCCTTGGCACGAGGGCACTGAGAACTTCCAGTTGTTGGCAAAACCCATTTCCTGCAGGAAAACAATGAGGTCAGAGCTCTTGGCACCTTGTTTGTGGGAAATGGGTTTGTAAGGAATTTAACAGAAATTTTTAATTTAATAGAAAATTTATATTTAGTGTATATTTGTATGTAAAGTATATATTTGTATGGATTTATAAAGTATATGTACATATATACTTTATATACTTTTTATATTTTATATAAATATATTTTATATATTTTATATACTTTATATATAAAGTGTATATATATACATATATATGTGTATCTATACATACATATATATATACATATATATGTGTAAAAAAACCAGGACATGACAATTACACAGTAGTCAATAGTCTGAATCAATACTAGTATCCCAGTTACCATATCCAGAACTGACATCCAATGTCTATTTTTACATTAAAAATCATTATGTGAAAGAAGAAGCTAGTGTGGCTTCTACATTCACTTGGGGAGAGGCAGGAGTTCATCAAATATTTGAGGCATAATGTTTATGTANAAAGAAAATTATGAAAAGAATATTGTAGTAAGATTTATGAGAGGTGATTTTAAATGATTAGTTTAAAAATATTTATAATATAGTGTAACAATATTATAAAATTAATACATTAAGAAATACTTATAATGTATTAAAATTTAAAAATAGTTAATTAAAACATATAGTAATTTTATTATTTTATTATTTTATTAAATTATTTTATTATGTAGTAATTTTGATAGTTAATTGAAAAATAGCTTCTGATGTGATGGCATGAATTATTAGGTCAGAATTGTATCACCCTTCACGTGAGACTATAAACAGAATAAAAGTTTTTAACACACCTCTCAGTTGCCCCATCTCTAGGTCAGAAAAAAACTTAATCCAACACTCGTTCATCATTTGCAGGCAGGGAGCAAACATCTCCTGCAGCACTCCCAGGGAATAGACAGCCGTGGAGAAGGGAGGCAGGGAATGCTGCCAGGGAGGCGGGAGCTGGTGTCAGCAGGGACTGGGGCTCTGCTCCTGCCCTCGGGCTGCGGGACCGAGATAACATCACCCGCCCAGGAAAGGTGAGGGATTTCATTCAGCAGAGCCTGAGCTGGTGTTCCCCAGGTCTTCCACAGCTCTCCAAGCAGCCCCCGGAGCATTCTGGGGCTGGGTGGGTGTGGGAAATGGATTTGTAGAAAATGCAGCCTTCAAGTGAGACTGATAATGGAATAAAAGTTTTTAAAACGTTTTTTAGTTGTTTTATTTTTGAGTTAGAAAAGGCTTAATTTGATAATTCTTTTTGGGGGGGCATTTAAAAAACTTTTATTCCATTTTCAGTCTCATATGAAAGGTGAGGCAATACAGATGTCATAATTCACACCATCACAATCAGAAGTCAACTATTTCCTAATTACAATACACTGTAAACTTTTCTTAACCTATCAACTTCTACCACACCATACTACAAATACTTTAAAGCCAATCATCTAAAATTACTCTTCCTAAGTCCTAATACAATGCATCTTTCACTATTCTATTTCTCCAAAATATCTAGTCTTTTTTGTAAAGCCATCCTTTAAAACTTATTTCCATTTCTCCCTCAACAATGTCTGTCCTATTCTATAACATTTCTAAGTCAACATTTCTTATCTCAAAGTTCACATACAAATGCATACTGTGTGAACATTCTATCAAGTTTTAAAAATTTTCTACAAATCCATTTCCCACAGATGGGGAGAGCTGGCCCCAGCGATGCAATGGGACACATGGATCTCTCCCTCCTCACCCCAAGACCTTTCTCTTCTCTTTGCTAAAATAATCAAAGCTGGCAGTGGAGTGCAGAACTTCTCCTGGCCTCCTCAACACCGTCCCTGAAGCAGCAAAGTTTATCCTGCCCTGGCAGGAATTGGGAGCCAGGGAATGAGCCAGAGACCAAGCATCAGCCCCAGTCCTTCCTAGGCTGGCAGAGCTCCCAGTGAAGCCTTGTGAGGGCTGGCCTAGAGCAGAGACTGGGCAGAGCTAAAGAATAAAGCAGGGATGTATTGAAAGGATCTCCTCCATGGATCCACCTTGGGCAGCACCAGAGCCCAGCCAGGGCTGCACCCAAGGTGACCCAAAATGGTCCCAAAATGCACGGCCGCTC
>VZRH01004402.1:0-64364 GCA_013397555.1 Urocynchramus pylzowi
AAAAAAACCCGAAAAATTGGCAATTCTAGTGACTACATGTAAATGATCTGGGAGGATATGAGGTGCAGTGCAAAGGGGCAAAAGATGCGGAAATCAACTGCAGAGATGGTGCCAAAGTAGAGGAAAACCTGAAGGAGGAAGACAGAACACTGAGGAAAAGAGATGAGAGTCATGGCAAGGATCCTGGGGAAAACAACAACAAAAAAAAATCCTCGCCAAACTGAAAACCATCCAAAGGCATGGGATGCCATCAAGAGCAGGGCCATGGACCACAGCTTGCCCAATTGAGCCCCATTTTTATCCAATATCTTTCATTGTAATCTACTTGTAAGGGACTTCCCAAGGCCTACCTGCTTCAATGTCTATTTCGCCATCTCCCACTGGTCATCTATATTAATTTTAACCTTTGCATTACCAAAGTTAGTTTCTCATATGGAGATGAGAAAGTATGTCTCCAAGCCAAGATGAATAATTTTTACATGTAGATACTTGCCAGCCCATCATAACCGCAATGAGAAAGCCACTGATGCTCTGTAAGTTATCAATAAAATATGTATTTGTCAGAGTCATAATATGTATTTGTCCAGCACAACAGGAAGAGCAGAGTGTAGGTAATCTTTATATGCCTTTAGGTGCTGTAGCACTGAATGCTCTTCTGGCCCTGTGCAGCACACCGTGCAGACCCCATCCATAGAACACACCATCCCTTTTGAATCCTTGGAGCTACTCCTTTTTTTTCTTACATGGAAAGAGCTCTATTCATAATTTCTGCTCTCAGTCAGGAAAGGTGTTTGTGTGGGGCTTGCAGCTGCGCCGTTGGATGAAAACAAGGCCAGGCAGGGAGTGGAACTGCCAGTATGAAGTAGGAGCTGCCAAAGGCTCTTCTGTTAAAACCAGCTGGTTCTGTTTGTCCTGCAGCCAAATTCTGTGCAGCACTGGCCCAAGGGCTGTGCTGGTCCAGCATGTACATGATCGTTCCTTCTGTGTGCAGTGGTGGAACAGTCAGGGCCACTGCACCACTCCCTTATTGTATTTTATTAGGTAAGTTACATGGTGGAATTGAGTATGTATGTGTTGATACCTCTGAACTTCAGGAGAGTTTTCTTTTCCTCTATTTCGGGGACAACAGGTGAAAACAAGTTCTCAACAGGAAACCCCAGGGAAACTGCTTGAATTCCTTATTAAGTCCACAAGCAATTTGTTGGGTAAATAAACCTAAGTAAGTGTTCTTAAATCATCTATTCAAATACGTGTTGATTTGTAATAAATTGGTATTGCAGAGCTGGTAAAACACATCATACATCACCAATTCTGGTATAGCTCCTGTGACATGAATGCAATTACACTAGTTTACATTTAAAAAGAAAGAAGTCGCAGGGAAAAGCTAAAATCAGGAGGGAAATGTACTTAGAGCTGCTTATTGCATCGTTTTTTTCCTGGCTTTTAACACTGCAGCAATGGGGGCTCCTTCTTTGCCTTCCAGTAGGAAAGCATCAGAAGTAAAATTGTGATAATTCATGAAAAACAGTGTGTATGAACATATAATGGAGAGTTAATGGAATATTTAATAAGTAAGCAGTTTAATGCAACAGTGGCAGTTCTGTGAACATTTCTATTTCAGAAAGAGTGTGGCTGAACACTGAAGATGCACTTCAATTTGTGCAGTAAATTCCATTAGCTGTTTCTTCTCTAATAAAAACATGTACAGTTCATCTATCTGTCTATCTATCTATCTATCTATCTATCTATCTATCTATCTATCTATCATCACAGTTTGTACTGTGATGAGACCCTCTCACCCAGCCTTCTAACACTGTGAGGCTCCTTCTAAATTGTGTTGTCTGAATTCTCATCAAAATTTGCATAGGCACAAGATGTTGTTCTTTATTTTATATAAATAACTAATATAATTTTGTCTCCCAATTATTTCACTCATGCAGAAGCAAGAGATCAGTGCAGGGCATTAGTGCTTTGATATTTTCCATATTACTCACTGCAAGTAAATTTCATCAACTTGTTATATATTCTGCACAGAGTTCTGTATTGTGCTGCATAAACCCAAAGACAAAAACAAGGCCACTGGTAAGGAGTCCAAATCTTTCTCTGCATTTGATGTGGAAAGAGTGAATGCTTTCTTTTTTCTCCCCTTTATGCTCTATATAGTACATAAACACATAATTAGTTTTCCTTTTCATTTCTGAAGTATTCTTCATACATTTGAGTACTGATCAATAAAAAAGAATCTTTCTAAAAGCTCTATATACTGAAAATAGGACTGGATAGTTTGTTTTTTTTTTTTCTCCCATAGGAAATTGCTGTATTGTATTGATGCTACATTATAGTATGAGAAAACATACCCAAATGAAACAATTATGCATGCCTTATAGAGATTTTCCTGGGTAGAGGATAGGAGAAAGAAACCTTTCATAACTAACACTAATTATTTTGCATGAATACTTTCTAGGAGGCATGAGTACTACTAAAATGTAGTTGAAAACAGAGTAACACTACAAAGAGTAGAGCATGTTAAAAGGTGGCAGTCTTCTATGCTTATACTTGGCTTCATAGGAAAAAAGAGCTGATAATGTTCAAGATCAAATAAAAAATAAAAGAATGAAAAAGGCATAAGCTGAAAATATATTTATATATTTTTTACTTTAAATCTGTAATGTCTGAGGGTTTTGTTCAATTAGACTTGATCTGGATTTCTATATTTGTGTTGAGACAGCTTCAAATATCCATTAATCCATCCAATACCAATCATACTATTTAGTGGACTTCAGTGCTAGCAGTGCAGAGATCTACCTCAGCCAGCCTTAAATATGTGAAAGATTATGTTTAAGTCTGTACTTGTTTCCCTAGTTGCTTTTGAAGTCAGTGCAAACTAATAGATGCTTTCAGAGAATGTCTCGTGTGGTCTGTGGAGACCGGAGAGAAGTATCTTACACTGTGGTGTCAATCACCCTCTGGAAGTGCCTGTTTCTTTCAGTGGCCTGCAGAAGGAACCTGCCAAGACTAGTTGAGATTTAAACCTTGATGTCAAAATGAATGGATCTCTTTCCACATTACCTGTCACTGCTTGAGCATGATGTTGATTCTTTCTGTGTAGTTCACACTCTATTTAGAAACAGAACTTGACTTTTTAATAGATACAGAAGTGGAAGGAGATTATGACTCCCCTTATTTTAACGAACTTGTGCAAATTAGGAAATCAATTGCTTCATATTAAATCCTTTATTAGCAATGCTGAAAAAATTAAAATCGTGGTGAACTTAATGTGCTGCAAGGAGAAAAATCTGTGTATCATATTAACTAATTGCAGAACAACATACAAATAGATTTTTCCCAGAACACCAGAAGTAACATGGGCAGAAGGAAAACTGTAATGTCCTTGAATGACCTTTGTTGTTATTAATACTATTCAAGTCACTCTGCCTGAAATTTCCAACCCTTCAGTATTATCCAACACCTGTCACCGAAGATGATTTTGTTTTAGCTGTTTTCAACATTCTCATGTTTTTGTTTTCTTTGAATTTTAGAATGAGGTGAAGTTGTATAGGAAAGTTCTTAGCTTTTTAGATTTATATGCACAAATTTTCTCAAGAATTTTGTTTAAGACGCTTTTAAGTAGCTGCTTATTATTCTGGAAGATTTTTAGCTTTCAAATCTACATTCCAGTAGCAAAAACAGAATTTGAATTGAAGATGCAGAGTCTGGTTTTGAGATTTTTTTAAGCAAAACTGTTATTAATATTAATGCCAATATTTTACTTTATAGATTTAATATTATTTCCTTCCTGATGTCCTTAAATGATTAATGATTAATTAATTAAATGATTGCATGTTACAGCCAAAATAGGTAAATTAACTTAGTTTTCATGTTCCCTGTCTTCTAAGGATATGTGGTGACTTGATTTGAAGAAATTCTCATATAATTTTGTTTTGGGATGGTCTACTTATTTTTGTTCCTTACTTGTCTAAGTAGTTTTTTTCTTAAAATGAAATGAGTGGTAATACTAGTCAGGAAAGATATATTTCTTGACACCACTTGGCGTTATGTTGAAACATTAAGTTAAAAAGGAAAAAAAAGTAAAAGATGCTTGGTTTTCTTCTCTAATGTAAGTTTTGGATCTTCTTGTTCAGAACACCATTTACAACTGTTGTGATATATAATAATAATATCAGAAAATATCATGTTAATGGTGAGTTCTTTGAATCCATATGCTATAGCTCTCTGAATGATGTTTTAGTTTCCTTGCAAACTGTTCCTGCTTTCTATACATTTTTATCACAGTAAGAAATGTATTTTTCTTGAATTAGATATTTGATCATATTGCACATAAATTAACATCTTCAGATATTCTGAGGGACAGATTTAATTTTCTTTCAAGTATCTAGAAAAATGCTGCTTTTCTTGAAACTCCTGAATATTTTGGTGTGACTATGTCAGAAGAATGCTGTTCTGTCAGCCTGATGGTAGCCACAATTTCATGAGTAATCTAGTATTTTTATTTCTGAAAATGTTTGTCCCTTTGTCTTTATCTGTCTTGACAAAAGTAACCCATTGCTGACCTTAATATTCTTGGATTTTTTTTCAGTATAAGTTTTTAGGCAATAGTGAAATTAACCTTTGATCTCAACTTTGTGTCATCTCTTACTGTATAGCCTTATACAACTACCATTTTCATGTAATGTGTTTAAAATCTGGCTCAGAGCAATTGCTATTAATTGATGTTTGGTCTATCAGCAATTTTTTCTGCCTTAGAAGTCATAATTAATGCTACTTGCTTTCAGTGCTAATCCTCTGTTCTCCTTGAATATTTTATGACTGTTTTTATTCTTAAATTGCTTTTTGTCTGCTCCTGGCCACTGACGTGCTTATTACAGCATTCACATTCATCCAATTTTTTTTAGCACCAGCTTTGTATTGTTGCAGTTACAGTTGCTGTTCCAAAAATTGACTTTCACAGTTTGTTACACCTTAATAAAGAGCTTTTTAGAGCCCTGGCATTCCAATCAGCAACGCTTGCCAAGAAGGGTACATCGCTTGCTATGAATTATTTCTAAGGAGTACCTTGTTACATTTCCGGCCCAGGATAAGGTTGGCTTTGTGGGCTGTTGGGTTGAGTCCATCTGGAGGATATCACTTGTTCTTTCCTCATCCACAAATGCTGTAATCCCATTGTAAAAGGACAACAAATTTGTCAGACACAATATACCTGTAAAGAAGTTGTGTTGGCTGTCACCAATCCACCTTATTTTCCATGTGCCTTTGAATAGTTGCCAGGGAGATCTGCTCCATGACCTTGCTGGGAACCATGGTGAGACTGACTGGCCTGTAACTCCCTGGGTCTTTTGGTTTTTTCCCTTTTCAAAATGGGGGTTACTTATCCTCTTTTCCAGTCAGTGTGAACTCCACTAAACTGCCCTGACTTCTCAAATGGCATTGAAAAGTGGCTTGGCCACCTCCTTCTGCCAGTTACCTCAAGATCTGCAGATACATCTCATCATGTGCCATGAACTTGTGCACCTTTGGGTTCCTTAGATGTTCTCAGACCTGATCTTCTCCTACAGCAGGTGATTCTTGACTCTCCCAGTGACTGCCTTTGCCTTCAGCAACCTGGGCAGTGTGGCTGGAACACTTGCTGGTGGAGACTAGGGCAAAATAGTCATTGAGTACCTCAGCCTTCTGTCCTTGGTAACCAGGGCTCACATTTTCCCTTTGATTTCATGTATCACCAGTGTATATATTATATAACATTTCATTATGTATGCTGAATACAAAAGAAAAATCACATTTTGTGCAACATTAATATCCCACTTTGCCTGCTGGATCTGTATGCTAAGCATGGTAACCTGAAACAGGCCTCTCTTTAACATATGAGCTATTTGGATGAATAGGATGAGATGCATGTACCTGCAAGCTCATGTATCTGTCACCTGATCCAACACAAAGCTCACACTCCTTGCAATAAAAATCCTGCTTCTTCAATTCCTCTCATCGCATTGGGAACCTCAAGTAGTCAGGTCCTGATTTGAGCAGCAGGAAAAAGGGGCCTAGAATGGAAGTGTGCATCTTGAATACATTAATTTTATTTGATTTACCAGTTTGTTATAATGTCTGAAGGGGAGCAAAATCATGCCCTGATAGTTTGAGAATAATATAAAATGTGAGTTTGATAAAGGCTTTTTCCTCTTGGCCACCAGCATTTCAGAAACCCCATTTCACAAGTATTTTCCATTTCACTTGTTCCTGTTTCAGATTCAACAACCCCAATGGTGAAACAGAAATGAAAATATCAGCATTTTACAAGACTGAGTCCTTATGAGATACATAGGTTTACATTTTGTGGTGCAAAAAGGTTTGTACTAGCTAGGTAGTTTTATTGCTCTGTTTTTGCAGACAAATGAATCAATAAGGAGAGCACTTATAAAAGCCCTTCAAAATAAGTAAGATCATAAAACGGTGGATACCTAGTTTTGGCATTTTATTTATTTCATTTTAAACTTTTAATGGTTTCTGCTAGTTTAACTTATTTTGAAAAATACCCATTGCACTCATCTTCTGGTTAGTTATTTTAGGTTAATGATTTGATGGTGAGGAGAATGGAAATACGCATTACCTATTTAACAAATTTTTAAGAAGAAATATAAATCAAAAAGACTAAGCATGCAGGACTTGCATTTGAACACAAACAAAAAGAGATAAAAGTAGAGAAACTTGTGGGGAAGAGAGTGCTCCATCTATATTATAATAAATTATATCCTTCCTGAAATACTTTGCTATCTGCAGCAGTTAGATGGGTTAATCACTTCTTATCTAGGGGTATCTACTGACATGATTAATTTAACTGTATGCTAGCAGTGCTAGAAAAGATACCATGAATAAGTATATGCATTCTGAGTGGTGTTGACTTAGGATGTTTACCATTTTTAATCCATTTGTGCTTTGTTTTTGTGATTCTATTTTGCATAATATTAAGTACTCTAATTACTTGCTGAAGTAGCTAGGTGGACTTTAAGGAGTCAAACATATACAGTGTCTAATGTGTGTAACTGTCTTGAAGACTTAATTGCCTCGAGAATTATCTAGGAATGTAAAAGTGGATTGTATTTAAATTTGGAAAAAATAACAATTTGTGTGCATTCCAAACAAATGTTCTTGCTTACAAAAAGTGGAGTGAGGAACCATAACTGGATGTGTTGCAAATGTGCTGCTTCTATTAATGTCTCTCATATCTACCCATGATGGAAGAGTGTTGAAAAGATTCTCTGTACTGTGTCTTGTGTTTCTAATTGATCCATACTGGGTGTCAAGAAGACAAGTCTGAGGTTACAGTACCAGTCCTCATGACAAGACAAATTAGAAAGACAGGTCTCATCAGAGATCCTTGAAGAGATACAAGGTCCTCATCAAGGCCATGGTTTGAAAGCTTCGTTTACAGGATTTGAAAGCTTTGCTTAATTACTGACTGACTCAAATCCTTTCTTTCTGTTCAGCGGACTCTGATACCCTTGAAGAAACAAATTTTAACAACTAAATTGCCAAGACATAGGACAGCAGTCTCCAATGGTCAAGTTTCTTGGATGGAATTCTAATTACAACTAACAAAAATATAGATTTAGTTTACATAATTGGTTTTTAAGAGAAAAATACTAATTGTAGGTGAAATGGGAATAATTAATGAAAAATCCTCAACTAACTAGTACTCTTAATGAAAAAGCTTTACTAATTACTGCCAACAACTGGACAACAAGCCTATTTGATCTGCAGAAAATAAGCCTTCAAAATCTTTTTTCTTTCAAAAATGTCTTCCTCAAAGGCAGATCAGCCTTAGATATCTCTGAGCACATCCTACAGACAGAATGGGTTCCTAAAACTTGTCTTGCTATGCATATACTGCCTGCTGTATGATTGAAGAAACAGTTCTATCACATTTAACATTATAATATTCAGAGACAAGACTGAGGATTGTCAATATTATTAATGTCTAATTTGGCCCTGATTGATGTAAATATATATGGTGCTATAAACCAGCAAATTCATTGAAATCATTGTTCAGCATCTGATCTTCCTCTAAATTTTGCTATTATGCTACGACCTAATTATTTTGTGGTTTGTGTCCTAGTGGATGGAATGATTTCATGGTACCTTGCCTGGACCTAATGTTATTCATACAGTAGTCGAGATTCAGTCTGTTATTTTGATTAAGTTAGCAAAATCTGTAAAGAGCAAATCATTGTTCTCAATCTGCAGTCATGTTACATTAAAGGTTAAGGAATTCAGAACCCATGCAAAGATTACTACCAAGATTACTACCAAGATACTCACTCACAGTGAAAATACCTGCAATGCACAGAGGCACAACAAAGCAGAAATGGAACTGACCTTTTTATTAACATTGTCAAGGGTAACGTTTCAAAACACTCACAGCAGGAACCTAAATGATCATGATTGCATTATAGAGGAATTCAAATATTATGGTCCAATTCCCTATAGCACGAAGATATTACAGAATTAATCACTTGCCTTTTTCCTTTTATAAACTCTCTTCATCCTTTTTCCTAGCAGCCTACCAGCTTCTGAGCTCTAAAAATTGATACATCCTTTGCAGAAAATATTTATTTCCTACCTTTCTAATACTAATCAGAATGAGTGGTTTACCCTGAGTCAGGCTTGGTTAGCGTTATTTTCCTATGTTTAATTAGATAACAATCACTGTTTTTTCCAGATATTACAGCCTTCAAACATCCTTTAAATTGTGGTTTAGATGTTCCTTCAGAATGAGTTCTAATGGCATAAACATCAGATTAGCCAAATATCTTTGCCATGTACTTTAGATTTACATGTTCCAGGAAGAGTGCCAATGTGTGCCAGACCTGTTTGCAAGCATGTGTTTCCTTGTATTTGTTTGACTGGCTTATAAATAATTGTTTTCAAAAATCCTAATATATTCACTGTTCTAAGATTATATAGATTTGTAACTATAGTCCTACTTCTTGCTTCTTTCATGTATGGAATGATGATTAAAATCCATGAAGAAACTATGAATGTCAAACTGACAGCCTTCTAGATAGGACTGATCTTTTGAACCTCTTTTTCCTCCACTAGGAAAGGAGAGTAGTAATAGTTAGAGGCAATATTCCCAGAAATGTTGCAAAGTGTTTCCACCTGCTTTCCATCCCACCCCTATTTTAGATTTAAATCGGATCAAAAACTGGTATTCTTTGAAAAACAACAACAACAAAAAAAAAAGATCAGGAATTTGATTAGCAAATGGATTGTGTTTCTAAGTGGTTGGTGTTTTGTGTTTTTGGTTTTTTGCTTTTTTATTTTTTTTTTTTTTTTTTTTTTTCCCGGNNNNTTTTTTTTTTTTTTTTTTTTTTTTATCCCAGGAAAGGAAAGACTTTACATGAAGCAGAGAAATTTCTGGAAAACAGATGTGGGCCTAGAGAGGTAATCCAGGGGAAAAAAGGTAGGTGTAAAGAGCTGCCTCAATGTCATACCTGTGTTACCTGCTAAGGTGTAACCTCAGGGGCTCTGAGGGGCTCTTCTGCCCCTAAATCTGGTTTTCCACTATTGTGGAAGTCTGTTTCTGCATTCTGAGATGGAGTTGAATTTACACTATGGAATAATGGCACTCATGATTTTTTTGGGCTTGAGAACTGAGGTCTCTTGTGAGTAAAAATTGATTACACATAGATGTCTGAGCGCACAGCCTTGTCATTATGATTTCACTGAACTGTGTGCTACCTAGTGATGTAGGCAAGAGTGATTTATTTCAAAATGATTGCTGAAAATATTTTCTAGAATTTAGATAAACATCTTGTGCTCTACCAAAAAATCCTCCATCCCCTTTCATTTTGAAGCATAGCACTTTTTAATATGCATATATATATCAAATATGTGTTTTAATAACATTGTGTTTATCAATGCTGTAAATATTCTGATTTTTTTTTTTTTGTTTTTAATCAGGATAGCATATACTAAGTCAAATACTTTCTAAATGTCTGTTGTGTTCTATAAAACCACATTTATGAATCATCTTTGTAATCACACCTATGAATTAAATCAGTTTTGCTTTGTGAGTTCTTTCTTCCAGGACATCTTGCTGATTGGCATTAGAGACATCTTTGATCTTCAGTGACTTCTAAATCTGACTTCCAAGTTTATAGGCTTGGAAGAAGATCTTGTCTTTTGCTATTTAGATCACCTTCTCCAATTAGCAGTTTCTTTATTAACATCAGAGATTTTTATTTTTAAACGTGCCAAGAATTCATTGGTTTAATAAAAAAATAGTGTTTTCACTACTTTCCAGACATCTTCTTGAAGAACTATGATGTATATCAAGACAAATAACAGAAAACAGCTGATTCAAAAGTGATTATTCCTAATGTAAGCATGTAACAATAAATATTCATCCACCAAAAGCCTGCAGTCCTTCTCTGCAGGGCTGCTGTCAATCCATTCATTCTCCAGACTGTTTTGATGTTGGGGATTGCCCCCACCCATGGACAGGACCTTGCAGCCTTGCTGCACTTCAGGAGTTCACACAAGCCTACATCTCAAGTCTGGTGAAGTCCCTCTGGATGGCATCCCTTTCCTCCAGTGTTTTGACCACATCACACAAACTTGTTGAGCGTGCAGTCAAATGTAATAATGGCTACATTCTATAACTAGAATTTCACATTAAAAAACTACTTAAAAAATTTTTCTCTTCTCATAAACCATACCTTTATGTTTCCTTTTTTCCCCCTTAATGTGTTTTAATTTGCTGCAATTCAAATTTTGCTAATTGGTCAGACTTTGTGAAGCATCTTCAGAAAAACAATAGTTATCGAAATATTTTTCTCAAGGCATTACAGACTGTTATTTTAAACCTGTTTAGTAAAGATTTTAACTTCTTGAGTTTAATCCATTTATCAGGGATATTGCAATGGCCAACATTGTTTCCTTATCAGATTTTTTACAGATCAAGTCCAAAGTAGAAAATAAAAGTTACATGAAACCTTGATTTTATTTCTGATCAATCACTTAAGCTGATTACAGTTCTGTTATTATATAAGGCCTGCCATTTTCTAGGCTAAAGTAAAAATATGATTTTTTGAATCTATAAATTCAAGTCTGAGTGAATGGTACTCTTCATCAGGAAGTAAATACCGGTGAAGTGTAAATGTTCATTATCTAGTTTGATTTTAAGTAGATTGAAAAACATGCCATGTCCTCTTCTCCCTTTACACTGAGTGATTTGCGCCAACATTATATGATGGCATTATTCAGCAGACTAAATGAAATGTCAAATTGTTAGGGAAATACAAACCACCCCTAAAACACTAGAATAAAAAGCTAGGTTTTATCTTGGATTTACCTTTACCTCATCTGAATGATTTTATTTTACTTTATAATGAGCTTTATTCTGCTCTTATTTTTCAAACAAATAGTAGAATAGCATAAAGTGGCTGTTATCACAATAAAAATGCAAACTTGAGAGCATGATAAGAAATGTACAGTAATTATTTTGGTACAGTAACAGAAGCTTGAATTTTAAGATTCATTATTTTTCAATATTTTAGATGATACCATGATTTAACAACAAGTTTTGGTTACATAGCTTCTTTGATTTAATAAATATGAAGTAAGACCTTTGCCAAGTTGGCATCTTTTATACTTAGCTGACATTTTGTGTTTGGGGATGAAAGATGGAACTTCTTAAGTCTCCATAGGTAAATGGCAGAGAAAGAGAATAAGAAAATTATAGTTTCTTTTGCTTTACTCTTAATCTGACAAGTAGCACGTCCTGACAGCTTCCTCAAGGATGTACTTGAAGCAAGGAAAGTTTGCATTATATCAGGTGCTGCACATAAATAATAATTGACCAAATCCCTTTTAGCTCTATAGCTACACTTTGTTGGATGTAAGGGAAACAAACCAATTTTAATTGTATTAATTAGCAGGTCTCTATTCCTACTGTATTTTATGTATCTAATGGACTGTCATATTTATCACTTCATTAAAAGGATGAGATTATCGCATAAAATAGGAAGGGAACCTCAAGGATTGATTCAGACATTCAGGGCTGAACATGCTTCTGCTAGATACAAGATTTTATAACGTTGGCTTAAATCTATCTCTTGTAGCTGAGGAACTCCCAGCCTTTACTGAACTAGAAGAGAATTTAGATACACTCCTCAGTTTTCCTGACGTCCAACTTTTCCTTGGGCATCACTGCAGAAGTTATTTATGATGGAAAACTTTCGGAAATAATGGGATTGCTTTTTTTACAAGCTTCAAAATGAGGATGCAGTGTGTCCTCAGAGAGTGTGGCTGCTCTTGGGAAGGGGCCTTAGCCTGGTGCTGGGAGCAGCCCTGCACAGAGCTCAGTCCTGTGGCACAGGCAGTCTGTCTGCAGCCCTATTTGCTCTTGGGAGCTTGGTCCAATGTCACAGCCTTGTCCTTCTGCCCAGCAGCCCAGTCAGCTGCTTTGTATGGTTGGACTTTTCAGATGAACCTAGACCACATTTACTCTTGATCATGTCTGAAGTGCACTGCATTGGTGAAGAACCCTCTTATCATCACTACATGGCCCTGCTCGG
Organism: Urocynchramus pylzowi; assembly: GCA_013397555.1. Lineage (NCBI taxonomy): Eukaryota > Metazoa > Chordata > Aves > Passeriformes > Fringillidae > Urocynchramus > Urocynchramus pylzowi. The sequence continues at coordinate 12,594 of VZRH01004402.1, forward strand.
GTCTTGTGGGACTGTGAGGTGGTCACTGAGAGCACAACTCTGACCCTTTGCTCTCCTTCAAGGAGCAACCCTGTTACTGCTTCCCCTTTCCACCACCATCAACCCAAAGCCCCCTGAGGGCTGACATCTGACACCACAGCATCGTGCCTATGCCAATGAGCACTTTTAACAGAGCTCTGGTAGTCTACAGCATACAGCAACGTCATAAGGAACAAAAAGATGATCTGTATTCCATGAAAAGATAGTGTCCTTCATAGCTGAGATTCAAAACAGATCAGAAATTGGGTGGTTATCTTTGATATTTGAGTATTGATTATTTGATTTCTACAGAATTGATTTATTCTATCCTTATGTAGCAGGTACAAAAGTGTCCAAAATATAAAGACTGAAAGCTCCTTGCTCAATGTCACCTCAAATTAAAGTCAGATGGAAAGACTACAGGATTTATTGAAGCTGTGCTTTTTCTGCTGGGCCACATTTTTCCCTTGGAAATCCATTGGAAAAATAGTACAACAATAGTGTGAAAAACAAGAAAATAAAGTTATTCTGCTAAAATGCTACTTTAAAAGCATTTGAAATTCATTAGTGACAGAATTTGGTTTAAAAGCATCAGTTTCTGTTTTACCTGCAGCACTTGCACAATCACTGCTCGTCTGCCTGAATAATAAAAGTAGTGTTAATTGTACCAATTAACAAGTGAGAATGTGAGTTATTGCTCTTTGTTACTTTCCAGGTCAGAGCAGATGCAATAAGAAAATACATATCCAACAATCTAAAGACAGTTTACTCTGAAATAGTTCTTTGCAATTTAGGCATTTAATTAAAAGCTTTAAAGTTTAATTAAAAAGTTAAATCATTTGTCTATTTCTGTGGAAAAACAAAACCAACAAAAAACACCAAAAAAAATAGTGCTTATGTGTTTGGATCAATTATATAACATAAAACACAGTGAGATAAGCACTATTTTCTGGTCTAAAGTTATAGCATTTTTCATGCATAACAGCATAGCACATAAAAATGTATTCATGGTACTAGAAACAAATAGATATATTGTTCTATTAAGCACAGTGTGAGAGTAAGTTTTAATCTAAAAAGATACTTTTCCTTTTTTTTATGATGGTAGAAAGGCAAAAAGCCTTTTTTAGCATAGCGAAAACAATGAAGAGTAAAAGCTAAGTCTTTTCTACTATACTTTAAACTTTCAAAACAACAATCTGTTGCATTTATATACAGGTAATAAACAGTCAGACAAACACCAGAGAAGAATACTGAAAAATAAGTAATCAGTGGGATTTTAAAAATCAGAATCTGGTGTCATATTCTAAAAAAATATTGAGTAGTAGGATTTAAAACTCAGAAATATGTGATTTAATCTCATAACTTAAGCCTACAGTTTCCAAAGGGCTGGCAAATAGAGTAGCAAACTTGTGAATAACTCAGAAATTCAGAAGTGCTCAGAACAAATACAGTTGGGAGTAGGAGTAAATAAACTATGGGTAGAAGTAACTACATGTCTACTCAACATTCCCCTTTGAAAATAAGAAAGCCGCTAGATACGATTAACAATTCTGTTCTTAAGTCATATTAATAAGAACAAAGGTCTTAGAAACTTTCCTTTTTCTTATCAGTAGGGAAAAGTTCAATTTTATAGACATATTTTCTCTGGAGTTATCTCCCAAGTGACATCAAATTGTAAGTTAACTATATTAATCTACTCAGACTAGCACTCTCTGAGACGATTCTTCTTGACATGGGGCCAGTCCCAATTGTAGACACACTCTGCAATAGATTCATGCACAATTTCATAGTGCACTCCTGGCAAATAATGCAAATTTACTGGGCTGCCTTAGAAAAAGACAAGTTCAGCCAACTGAAAAATGTTGTCCCACATACAGTTATCCCCAATTCCAAGTCCACTTCTTGTTTCATGTTTCAAAAGGGACGTGGAGAAACCAGAGAGGTTTAGCTGAGAGCTATCAAGATAACATGGGCCTAGGGCATCACCTGTGAAAAGAGGTTGCAGAATCTGTGCCTTTTTACAGTGGTGAAAAGGAGGCTCAAAAGTAATCTTATAGCTGCCTACAACTATTGGAAGTATGACTACAATGCTGACAAACTTCACTTGGTAATGCCAGATGTTGCTACAAACTAAACCAGACTATGATTTCTTGTTTATGAAGTTCACAATAACTTTAGAGAAAAGAAAAAAAAAACTCTCAAGGAGATTAATGGAACAGTGGAACAGGTTGATGATAAGGAGCCTGAGCTCAGTGATGCCACCTGGTCATGGAGATGGGACTCTTAACCTGAGCAGTAAAAACCTGAGGATATAAAACAGCTGATAGAATGCTTAGTTACTGAAACTGTGTGTGTGCTAGGGACCATTCCTGGGAGGTATCATGGGTATGTCTGAGCCAGGTGTAGCCCCTTCTACTCTGAGTAATCCTCAATGCCATCAGGCTCTATGCTCCTAGACTTGGTTGCCCTCATGCCCTCATACTCCATTTTAATCAGTGCATAGCCTCACCTGCACCTTATAAAAACACTAATTTGATCTCTTGGCACACAGCCTTCACATCATTTCAGACACTTTGAATCGACACGCTCCCACCCAGTCATCCACAACAAAAATGTCATCTCCTTGCAGGAACTCCACAAAGGGTTCAGAGGGGACCTGGAGGCACATGTGATATAGCTGGACTGTGCCACTGGCAGGTCAGAGATCAGTGTCTGACAGTGTTTTACATCTGATTTTGGCTATTTCTCCAGTCTTTTCTACATGATATTAGAAGGCACTTCATCCACTACTTGAATTACTTGTTTTCTGGCTGCCCAGCTGTTGTGCTTTAGGACTATTTGACCAAAACCTCATAGCTACATATAGACAGCTATTTCTTGAGCATATTAAACTCATCTATTAATTAACGTATTTAATAGATAAGTAATGTGATAACATTCTGAAAGCAGGGCCTTCTCCATTGCCTGTGACCAATATTTCTACCTATAAAGCAGAGTAATACCATCTTCATTTTACCATCTTCACATGACAAGATGAAAATGTAGATTTATTAATAAAAAACTCTGTTAACAACTGTAGAAGCATTTGAAAATAATTTTTCCCCACAAGGCTTTAGTTATCTATCGTAATATGTCAAGGCAGTATAAATACACAAATTCAAGAAAAATCATTAAATAATCAGAGCTTTGGAGAAAAAAGAGTTATATATGGAAGTTCAAGCCAAAATAATGCATACATGTAAGTGGCCTAAATTAGGACTACTAAAAAAATGTTAATGATGTAATATCCAAATTTTAAAATATGGATTGTTAACCAATGTAACGTTCAGAAATGTAGTTTTGAGAACATAAAAGATAGGTGCCTTCTACTTTTGTTGGAGAGCAGCACAGGTATTTTTCCATAGTATTTTTATTTTTTGTATTGCTCAGGCTCAGTGTAGAGGAAAAATCATATAAATTGCATTGAGTGTGCATACCTCAACTCATGAAACTTATTAGACTGTACTTCAAAAGAATGATAGTCCTATACTAGTGGAAATAAAGGCTGGAGTAATCAGTACTGATGATGACTTTTATATGCAAAGAATAGAATTCACTCAGATATTGTTGACTATGAAATACCATGAATAGACTGTGAAATGTAGGTGCTATGACAATAGTTCTCTTATCTAAAGGTAGTTGTAAAAATCTGAAACAAGTATTACTATGTGTGAGCTGTAAGAATGGGATTGGATTTATAGAGCAGTTCAAGAGTGCATACATTTTATAGGTGTTAGAAACATGTATGAGGTAAAAATGAATCACCTGTTTAATTTTATCTACTGTCAACATTAAGATTAAAATTTTATTTAAAAATATTCATCTTTCCTGTAAATCTGTAACTAAATGACTGAAGTTATTCTTTTATATATATCTAATCCTAATTTCTCTGCCTTTTTAAAGCAGGTTAATTATATTCATGAACTTTTGTTGCATTATTCACTTGGAAGGCCTTGATTATGCATTACACATCAGAGTTTCATAACTATACATCCAGGGTATGCACTGTACTCAAACATGAGATGACATCATTAAGTCTTAAATCTCTAAAAATATATGTAAATAATAATAATAAAAGAGTCTTCTTAGTTAGAAATGATTTAACATTGAAGCAGACTTTGATTCTGTTCTATTACACAGTTCAAAAATTATTTTGCATAAAGAGTGCTCAAGGAAGAGCTGATAATGAAAACAATAAGTGTACAGATTATCTTTCTAAGAGTAAAATTTAAGAGAATGTTCCTCAGTCTGTCACCTAAAAATAGCCCAAGCTAAAAATGCTTGGACACAATCGTGTGGTGTCTTCTATGGAATTAAACCTTTCTTTGAATGCACAGCAGTTCACAGAGTCTGGTGTAGACATATTTAGTCTAGGGAAGTTTTTGTTAGATATCAGCTAGATAAAAAATGACCACGCCTGGGTCTCTGTGTAGGAAAGAGACTGCCAGTTTTCCTACCCCATATAACAGTTTATTGACTGGTCTGGCTATATGCTGAGTGCTGAGGGAGTGGGGGGAAAAGCTTGGTGTCTGATAAGCACCTCACTGAACATCTGGCTAATTCACCAGATATAACAGTTTCTTTATTGTCATCATATGTCCGATCGGCTGCCTGTCTCTGTCGGACACGCGTAGGGTGGTCCGCAGGCAGCCTGCGGTGAACAGATGAGTCTGGACTCTTCTTCTGATCTTTTTCTCAGGTTGTTTATTTTATCTTATCTAAAAAGTTCTTCTTCTGCCCAGCTGAGATCCGACCAGCAAGACAGCCACACGCACACTCCCCGCCCCTGGGGCGGTTGAACATTCTTATACTGATAATTACGTATATGATATTTACAATTTTTCTCCAATTCCCATCACCTTTGTTGAACAGTGCACCTTTAGCATAAACCAATCCAAAGTGCATACATCACACAGAAGATGGATGACAAGAAGAAGAAGAAGAACCACGAGGTCGGGCCTAAATCCTCCATCTTGTCTCCATCATACCCCCCTGCACCAGAATCTTAAAACCTATATTCTAGTCTAAGAAAGCATTTGTCCTTCACCATTTACACCTCAGAAACCTGTGAATCCTCATGTTGAGATAGCACGACTCTCGAAGGGTCAAAATCAAGCCACCAGGTACTTTTGGCTACATTCCAGGACTTCTGAGCCCCCCAGGGGCTCTCCCTGGGACTCAGAGCATCCGAGGTGATACACTGAGTTCCCACAATCATAGTGTGAAATTTCTGGTGTTTCATCTGGTGTTTCACCTCTTGTGATCTGATGTCCTTATGTTCAGACAATAGTATGAATATATTTATCCTGCTTCTCCTCCAAACACAGACATCTTGAACTGGTACATGGAAAGAAATCAGAATTCAATAATATGTTGATTGGTCCAAAGTTAAAATGTGTTCACTGAACTTAACCATGGAAGTCAAGATCAGCTTCATAATGGGTGTTCCTTTATTTGATGTAAATGGCAAGCATTTAATGTAAAACTGCTGTACTAGTGCTGTCATATTGGGGGGTTACTTGCTTAGTAGCCCAGATTAGAACACTCTAAATCCAAGACATATATAATCTGTTTTTATTTTTTCTCTTCATTATTATCTTCTGTCACACCTTTACCTCTTGCCTTTGGAAAATGCTTACTTTATCTATATGCTAACTACCTTCAAATTCCAAAATTACCTTAAATTTTAATTGTCATAAATTCTAATGAACTCACAACTGGATATTTCCATGTCTGCAATGTTATAGGTGTCCTGTGTGGACCTCCATTAGTCCTTTGATGGTAAAGGAAGTTCTGCTTGGTGGCCTGTTTGTCTGCTGATCAAATTGCTCAAGTATATAATTGTTTCCATGGCACAATTGCTGCAGTTGGGCTGCTTTCCTAGCATTTCCTAGGAACACTATTGTCATTGCCTTAACCTAGACCTTAGGCTTTTCACAGATAAAAGCAGAGGTTGAATTTGGTCTAGACGTAGATGGCAAATAGAGAGAAGCACTTAAGGCAAACTGGATTACCTTCTACTGGTTTTCAGAAAATAACTTTAAAATTCTGTGCATTATTAGTGAAGCTGTTCTCAGAAGACTGAATTGTCCCACTGGGCAAAGCTATTAAAATTTTAATTTGGAAGAGTACTTAAATTAGAATGAAAGCCATACAAATAATCTTTTTCTAACCAAATCCAATATTTTGTGTAGCTATTAGCATATAGTAGAGCAACATATCTGCCTATTAAAGCAGAAATAAGAAATAACTTCCTTTAGGAAAGACAGCCTCCTGAGTTTACATGCATCTTGTGAATTGCTTTTTGTTGTTGCTGGTATTTGCTTTTTTTCTGCATTGTGACTCACAGTTAGAATAAATATATGTTTTGCATGCTGTGTCCTTGATTGCACACTCGGTTTTCTGATAATAGGTGGTATAGTAGGATAATAATGGTAATGTACCTACACTCTCACACATTCTGTGTAGGGGCAATTAACTATCTACACAAATGGGCTGTTGAATTGCTGTTCTACATGACTGCTGTATAATCTTGCAAGCTAACATAGCCATGGCTCAGGTTAACAGCCACAAAGCAATCTTGTTAGCCACTGGGTCCTAACAGCATTTGGGCATGTGGTGCAAACAGTAAAATGAGTTATGTTAAGGGCTGGGACAGCATGAAAGAAAAACTGCAGTGGGCTTCTGAGAATTATAGGACAGACTGTGTGAAGTTCTTTTGTGCATCCAACACTTAGGATGTCTCCAGGAGTCATCAAGGTTGGAGAAAGGACAGCAGCATGGGTAATAGCAGAGGAAAGAAACACGCCTTTCTCCTTCCTTATATCAGTGTTGCCAGTAACTGGCCATGCCTTTGTCCTTGCTTATTTTAGTATTCTTAGTAACTGACATATCTCTAATATTTCATAGGATGAAATAGATTATTGAATTACATGAATTGAAGAGAGATTATCTTAATTGGATGGAGAATAGTGCTAGTAACATCAAGATCATAGGTTTGATTCCTGTATGGGCTATTCACTGAAGAGTTGGACTCAATGATCCTTGTGGGTCTCTTCCAGCTCAGAATATTCTGTGATCTTGGATTCAAACAGGCATTCAAATTCAGAAATGCTGCCATTTGTATGAGGTTCTTGCCTTTGTCATAGAATGGTTTGGACTGAAAAGGATCTTCAAGTTCCTACCCTCCTGCCATAGGCTGGGATGCCACTGACTAAATCAGTTTGCTCAGGACCCCATACAAGCTGGCCTTGAACACGTGCAAGATAACAGGATCTGCAACGTTTGTGTGTTCTTATCTGTTGTGCTAATGACACTATTTTCAAAGTCAGCAATACTTGCTTTTCATTTATTATAAGCACAGAAATTTCTCTTATAATCCAGATGTTTAGGAGGGAAACACATCTATAATGGTTTTATGATCAAATTGAATTGTGAGGAAAGACATAACTGAAGTTACTAAGAAATAGTAACAGAAAAAAGAGAGGAATCCAGGGGAAAAAAAAAAGAAAAAAAGAAATGAGACATTGACAGCAAAATTGGATAGTAAATGAGACACCTGGAAATGGGAAATACCTATCAATATGATATCAATTTATTCCACATATATTATTCTGAACATCTAAAAAAATATAATTTTAAACATAGAATTGTCCTTCCATCTTTCATTGAAAATATTTGTACAGTATTGCCTAAATATAGGAGTAATTTTTTGCTATTTAATACCCTGCATGATGTTTACAAAAAAATTTGTAATGGCATTCATAGCAGGAGGATTTCTTGTTTTCAATCTTCTCACAGCATTTCCATCTTTATTTCAATGTAAAGACAAAGGCAAAAGAAAAAGATATCTCATGAAAGCTGCTCTGGAATTGGTATGATTGACAAAATTAGATACTTTGAATTGAACTCTACTTTGTATATGTCTGCCTGTTCCTCATCTGTAAAATAAAGAAACAGTATTGTCCAAGCTAATAAATTGAACATTGATACATGAAATTCAGGTACATGCTCAGATGTAGCAACAATGTGTGTCAGATAAATGGGTAGGCTCTGATTGTATGGGCACGTGCACTCATAGAGTCAGGGGATGCACAGTGTGTTAGTGACTTTAATGGGATGTGCCTGGGTGCACAGCTGACTTTGGACATCAGCTCTGAACCATCATAGTGACAGTTTGATGACAAAATTCAGGCACAGAAATACTCCAAGGAAGAAACAAGCTGCTTTGGATGATCGCTGTAGATCGTCAGCCGTTGCAGGGCTTTTTCCTTTTTTACAGTGAAAGTAAGTTACTAAATGTGTATAAAATATTAATTTGGGCATTTTAAAACACTGTAACTTTTCTATTCTTTTAATTTCAGTTCATCCCAAAATTTAACGAGAAATTAATTAACAATTTAATTTCATATAAGCTTCTAAACAACTGAATGGTGATACTTGAGGTATGGCCCTTTGTTTGTGATAGTCATAAAATTAGAGTTCTATAAAGTCATACTTTATTGCTAAGCAGTGTGAAATTATAATTGTAAAGGATGTTTTAGAAATACAGAGGACAAATTTACACAAAATAATTTTGCTTATAATGTGGATTGTTGTATCTGCACTTGAAAGGAAGTTATTTGGGTAGAAAATAAAAGGCAATACTTTGATCATACTGCTGGTTTAGTGTTTGCTGTCACCTATCCTACTTTTCCAGTGCTAAGACTGATCAGAAAATAGTTTTACCTGAACTTATACAAACAACTTCCACTCTAAGGGTATATGTGTGTTGCTAGCCTGAGCTTCACAATGCAAGAGATACAAGAGAAAGACCTTCCCTTGATGTAAAAAGTGAATTCCTTTTATTGAAAGGCATGTTGTTTGGATAACCCTAGGTCACATTCAGAGACGTTTGGTAACATTATATATTTTCTATAATAATAGAAGAACAGTTGAAGATTCATGATAAATATTCCCAAGTCACTTAGAATTATTTGAGAATCTGAAAGTGTAATTCTCGATTAACCTGTGAGCAGTGAAACTCTTTTCTTGAATATAGGAACATTCAGGTTCAGTGTTAGGAATTTATCACTCATACCTGAACCAAGGAACCAGCCTAATTTTAAGGGAGTGAGAACTAGCATTGCCCATTTATTTCAGCTGCAGTAACTCTCAAACTAAGGGCAAAGATCTACTAACTAATGAGTTAACTTCCTTTAGGAAGCTACACTATACATTACTGGTGCTCTAATTTTATCTGAATGTCAAACATCAGATCTTCACCTTCTTTTCACCTTTAACTAATTCTTTTGTTATTTAATTACAAATGTTTTGTTCAATTCCTTGCAGAGCAAAATGTATTAGCTTTCCCTTGAATTAAAATTTTATTGAATGGTTAGTGAAGTCTGAAACTAAGGTATCACTTTGTAAAGGAAGAATCAGCAAAGTTCATGGCAGTAAGCTCAGCATAGTCATTTAAAGTCTAAACATCTGCATCTGAGTTAGTTGTCAATATATTATATTGAAAAGAAAGTAATGAACATCTCTAAAGAGATAAAGCACCTGATAATTTCACTTGTCTACTGTTGCAGGAGATAGCAGCCTTCCAGTACTTGAAAGGAGTCTACAAGAAAGCTGGAGAGGGACATTTTACAAGAGGATGTAGTGACAGGACAAGGGGGACTGGCTTTAAACTGAAAGACAGTGTGTTTAGGTTAGATATTTAGAAGAAATTCTTTACTGTAAAAGTGGCAAGATGCTGGAACAGATGAAGAGAATATCCAGATGAAGATGTGGATGTCCCACTCTGAATGTATTCATGACTAGTCTGTAGCAACCTGTTGTAGTGAAAGGTGTCCCTGCCCATGGCACAGGGATTGGAACTAGATGATCAGTAAGATCCCTTTCAACAGAAACAATTTTATTATTGTATTATCCATCTTTTCTCCATTGACACAAAGTAAGGTCTGGAAAATTCTCAGAGCTTTAAATATAAACAATATAGAAGTGCAGAGTTTGGTAACAGGAATTTTGATCATTGCATCTGAGAAATGCTACTTTCACATGCATTTATTTTTTTTACAGAAAACAGCTTAAAACCAGATCTTTATAGAAATAATATTGTTTGGTAGTATTCTATATAAAAGAAAATTATGAATGTTCTTCAGTTGTTTTCTGTGTTATTAAACATTACAGAATAATCACAGAATATTCTGAGTTAGAAGAGATCCACAGGGACCACTGTATCCTACTCTTAAGTGAATGGCCTGTACATGGATTAACCTATGGCCTTGGTGTTATTAGCATCATGGTCTAACAAGTGAGCTAATCCTCACCCTATTTTGTGTTATTTTGGTTTAAATAGCATTTTTTATTGTTCTAGCTCTTAGCTATGCCCTTGCTAATTTTTCTGAGTAATGAGAATTGAGCACTTTGGAGAGCAATGTAGGAAGATGTGTAATGTTACTTTTAAGAATACAGAAAGAAGAGGGCACAATGTTTCTGTGGGGAGGTTAAGAAGCCAGTGACAGCGAGTTAACTAATTGCTAAACACGTCTATATTGATTAAGGATTTTAACTTGAAGCATAGGAAATATCTCTCCACAGAGAAAATATTATTATATCTTTGAAAATTATATAACGATTAACAAGTGAAATTTTGTGGATAAGCCAAAGGAAACAACTCATTTGGTACAAGGTTCATGTTGCATTCTGGGTATAGAAGACACAGAACTTGTGTTAGACTTTGAGTGTGCTCAAAATTCTGTGAGAGTAAAGAAAAATATTGATTGTGACAGAACAGAAGATTACTCCTATTGTTATGTCAAAGATGAGACACTGGATAGGAAGATGTTGCTAGCAAAAAAAGGAAGAAAAGATACAGCCAGGAAAAAATCCCCAAGTGTAAACCTGCACTGAATTTAACAGAAAAGAGCAGTCTCTGATGAAAACAATACCATACTGTAAATGTGATTGCTCAAACCAGCTGAAACAACTTTTTGTATCACAGAATTTGTTGAATATGAACAGCAATTCAGACCAGTCCTGTCTGTCCTCTAAACTATGGATAAACTACCTAATTTCTGTCAGTGTATCACAGGAAGTTAATTTCAAGTTGTTTCCTCATCCTTCCCAATGTCGTTTTCCTTCATTGATTTGAGATCAGTTTGGCATTTGGTCTGCTCGCTCCTATGAGGCCAAATCTGTGGCAAAAAGCATTTTAATTATCTCTTTCTAATCAGTGAACTGGCAGGAGGTTGTTTGACTTGTCTTCTTATTTCTATTATTCTTCCATCTTTAGTTTCTAAAAGACTGGTATGAGTCTCTTGAGACACACAATCCCAAATTAGTCAATACACTGCAACATTGCTTTCTTGTATCTTGCATACACTCTGTACTTTTCGAGAAGATTGATAGGGCATGAGCACGAGAGTTTTGGACTTTGGCTGCTCTTGAGGGTTATAAATAAAGGAAACAATCTATTGTGTCCACTGCTTCTGTGTTAAATACAAAGAAGCAGAAAAAGTCAAGTGTCTATGCTACCAATGCATCTGCATATATTTCTGTGTGTGGCTGGAAAGCTGGCTATGCAGTGACATCATTTGTTGGACCTAGATATTTACCTTGTGGGCTGCAGCAGACTAGTGCCTCTATTTTGAGAGCAGCACTTGAAAACATGGGTTTACTTTTTGCCCCACTGTGAATTTTCCCAGTAACCTTAGTTTTTAACTAGCTTTTGGTCCAAATCTGTAGGTGTAGGTAGCTAAATAAAAGGCTGACCTTGAGATGTGCTTGTTGCTCCCAGCCTCAGTGGCAGATTTGTCATATAAATGAAAAGACTAATTAATGATTCCTGAATATTTATATGTGTGTCACTTTCAGATTATTATCTTTATGTCTTTGTGCTTCACTTTGATTAGATGAAAAATGACATAGTAATGATAATGATAACAGCAGTAATACTTATAACACAATATAAACATGAAGTTTATTTTCAGTAATATTTCTAAACTGTTTTGAATCATATAGAACACATATATTAAAAGAGGTAAACAGAGAGTCATATCCTACAAATCATACCTATGCCATTGCCCCAGTGCTGGTTACTGGCCTATCCCACTGTCCTGGTCCTGGTTATCTCATCTACTTGGTCATGGTTGCCTTTTCTAGAACTGCCTCTTGAGCAAAATAATGGAGTAACACTAGAATAGGCCTGATCAACTTTACTGCTCTGAAGAAAAGCTGTCCATCATTGTAAAAGCAATTTTGGATTTTGTAGTTTTAGGTAATCTGTCAGTTTACATCCATTAAAACTCATTAAAGGACTGTGCACAATGAAGTGACCCAAAGTGTGCAATAGATCCAGAGGATAGTTCTGATCATGCATAGAATTATTCCAGTCATCTAAGTGGGACCATAATATGCATCCACATGACTTTCTTAATAAAGGTGTATTTTAGCGGTTTTACTCAAGAAAATATTTGCTGCAGTTTTCCAAGCCAAATGACAATGTTATTTTATTAAGTTACTCTCTGGTAGCTGCCTTGGTTGATGTAAAAACCAGTTCACAGTTTCATCACCACTTGGTTCTTAGTGAAAGTCTTATTCTTTTTTCTTACATATAGCTGATTTTACAGGAATGATCAAGTAAATATTTTGCTCTGCTGTATGATCCCTTTGTGTGCTGTAGCAATCAACAACAGGCTTCCTCTTTCTCCTTGACCTTTGGGCTTGTATCTTGAATATTATGCAATCCAACAGATAAGACATGGCTAGTTTTGACTTTGAGTACAAGATGAAAGGTCTGTCCCTGAGATCATCAAGGTTTCGCACTTTCACGTTTACAGCTCTGTATATTCGCATACATTCCCACACTGTTGACAATTGTGCCTTAATTGCAATTAAGGTGCTCCTATCACACAGTCTTTAAAATAGCCTCTTGTCTTTAAGTCTGGTCAACAATATCTCCTCTCTGCTTTGCAGCCTCTTTTGTAGGTAGGAATTGTCCACCTGAATTTCCTTTGGATCTCCTTTTTCACTGCAAGAGATTTTTTTAGCATTCTGCAGCAGGAAAAGAGGTTGGCCAGAACTCTTCAGAGGCCCAAAGGGTGTGTTGTGTCTAATCTTTTCACCCCAACCCATGACATTCTCTGCTCTCCAGAGGAAAGGAGGTCTGCCAAAAAGTCTACAGCTCCCAAATCAAGCTGTTACTTTTGGATACTATGATTTACCTGTAAAAAAGAGAAAACAATATTTTCTTGAACATCTAGTGGATAAAAAAACCAGAGCTATGAAAGAGTGACTGCCATCATGTAAAAATTGAATTATTATATTTTTAATACATAACCTTAATTTTCTATAAAATCACAGATCTTGCTTGTATGAAAAAATTTTTCAAGGCAGTAATGCAATCTCTGATAACTGATTTTGAACATGTGGTGATTTAAGGTGCTGTCACTACAGTAGTCCTCCTTGCTTTTCTGCCAGAGGAGACTATCTACAGAGTAGGGCATAAAACTGAATTGATTCAGGTTTTTCAATTCGTGTTCTTAGTACCTGAACACTAACTAGCTTCACCTGCTGAAGTGTTCTAGATTTTATGAGTCAGAGCATGAGAATTTTGCCTCAAGTGCCAGGAGAAAAATAAACCTCAGCTTGGCTTTATGAAAGAGTGAAATTCACATGATCAGTGATCACAAACAAATAAGGACCATTGTCTTAAGGAGTACCTAAGATAAATTAAGCACTATAGTTGAAACACCCTATTCTGAAAATTAGTAATTCATTGTAAAATAATTACTTACAGTAAAAACAAAAAAATAATCTTTGATTTCGTGCAGTAATTTGACTACCCTTACAATGAACTTTAAAAACACTGCAAACAGTGTGGTACTAAATCCTCTTACTTCTGGGCAATGAAATTAAGAAAAATGATTTAATTTTCTTTGGCCAGTGCCTCCAAAGTCAAGCACAGACAAATTATCTTTCAATATCTCTCAGAGTATACTCTGGATACTCTAACTTTTCTTACAGTATGATTGATCCACAATTTTCAAGTAACAAAATCTAAAATGAATGGGCTGGCAGACAGGCTCATAGGTAGGTCTGCACCAAGCAGTTATATTGTGCTTGCTTTGTTGTCCTAGCTTGAAACTACAGTCACAGGCATGATTAATTAATCAGGCTGATTTACTTAATACAATGAGATTATTCAGGAAGATGATCAACTACATGGACAGATTAGTTACCAAAAGCCCTCTGGCTATACAGAGAAGTATCTCTAAGCTATCAAATGTGGCCAAATTGTGAAATTTTTCTGGCTTTGGTGGCACAGCAGCTGTTGACATGACCTGCTGATTGACATGCTTTACTGATTTTCTCTCCTATGTTGCAAAAATCTGTGAAAATTGATGTATTTGCTATCTCATAGCATCAAACCTGTTGGGTAGTCCTCAGTTTCTTTGACAAGGCTCTGGATTAAAAAAATGAACTTCTGCTTAAAACACAAAGTTAACTTTGAGAACAGACTTGAGGAGCCACTGATCCACATAAGCATGTCATCTGTAGCAGTACACTGTGGCAGACATAATGTCATCCTGCTGCCTGAAAACTATCTATTTTTCATTTCTTTTTCACAACATTATTTCTCACACCATGCCATCATTTTTTAATGTAAAGGAAGTGTTATCACATATTTCACATGTATGGCTTGCAAGTTAATAATAAAAAGACTTGTCATTCAGCAGCAACGTGAGTCTTTGTATGCCAAGACATTTTAAGACAAGGTTCATTATCTCCATGCCTGTGTTTTTCCAGGTCTCTGATTCTCATTTACTGTGGTTAACTTTCAATTTAGAATTAAGAGGGGAAGCCTAGTACAATGTGCACATTTAGTAAGTCTCTGTTTAACTAAGTATTTATAACTTGAACGTCTCTGAGTGTGTTGCTTAATTATTGATACTTTGGAGATGTTTGTATTTAAAGATTCAAGAATATAAACTTTTATGTTACATTCTTGCATTTATGTGACCTAAACTTTTTTTAAAAATTCTAATAGGTGAAGAGAAAGTTAAAAATTAATATTTTGCAATTCATTCTTTATAAGGCTTCCCTGAAAACCATCACATTTCTTACAGTAGAAAAATGTTTGTTGCTATTGTTGGATTGTTGAAGTTTGAGATCTATGTTTATTTTTCTCACGGAAATATATATTTTATTTCAGGGCATGCATAGTATAATTTCATTTAATGGTGCATTCAATATGTATTAAGGCTTTGATTCAATATGCACTATTGAAAGTCATAAGTTAAACCTAAAATAGAATTGTTGCTGAGGAGTTTGTTCCTTAAATAACAAGTTTTCAATTTTAATTGTAGTAACGTTATGCCATGGAACTTCTATTTTAAGAGAAATTATTTTTTGGAAAATGCAACACTAATATGGGAGGGTATGTTAGGATACTTTCTGTCATGTGGCAGATGACTCATTGAAGTTTATAGCCAAATTCTTAGACTTCACAGGAATGCGGTGAACTGACCTAGTAACCAGAATCCTAATAAACCCAACTTGTTTGCAGGCGTTAAACCTTATATGAATCCTGACCACATTTTTTGTATCATGTACTTTCTTTTCATCTGAAAAAGCCTCTGAGTGATGTGTTCAGGCTAAAGGTTGTTCTCTGGAATACAAAGATTTTATCAGGGTCAGAAAGAGAAAAGATTACTTTCTCACTTTTAATTTCAACAGTAGAAGAATTTTGTACAAGAGTGACTGTGTGAATAGCTCTAAGGCATACTTCATTATTCCTTCTATACTTACATTTCTCCATATACCAGAATAAAAAATGCAGGGCCTGCCAGTGTGCACACTTCTTTGTGAGCATCTGTGCCTTTCACAGCATCACAGAAAAATGTCACACTACCTAGACCTTAACATAAAACAACTACCTCTCTGCAGAAAACAACAATCTTGTCTCATCATTTCATTATACACGAATGCAACAGGAAAAGAAGCAAAATTTTCCTCTTGATTTTTGACTTTTGCAAAATGAGGCAGTTTGGTAATGCCCAAAAGGTCATGTTGTTTCTTTGAGATCGCAATCTGTGTATCTGGGAGGATGTCAGAGCTATGCGAGCTGCATGTTGCATTTTATTTGGAAATCTGTGGGCTGGTTTCCCCTATGTTTGTGACTTTTAGAAAATAGCTTTTTCTGGAAGATGGTGCTTTTCTGGCAGTAATTTTTCTCCTGCAGAAGTTGTTTTAGAGTTGAAGCAAATACGTATCAATGTAAATCACTGAGACTAAGATGCCTCCCTGGATATATATCTGGACGTGACGCATGAAAGGTTTTATTTGCACTCACATGTTTTTGAGAAGTGCAGAATATGGAACAGGATCTCATGGGAAAACCTGTTACAATCTTCACACTTTGTTCAGCGGGGTGGAGAGGCCATTTCTTTTATGTCTATGAGGCTGTTCCTCAGGAGGCAGAAGAGCTTGGAAGCACCAGTGCCTGTAGAGAACACCAGAGATCACTTTTTCCTCTTTTGCAGACAAGTTTGAAGAAAAAGCATGCTTCCCTGCAATGCAATCTCTTTCAGCCCCTGAGGCAGAGGCTTACTGCACCTTCATGCCAGTTACTGTCTAAAAACCACAGTATTTTTTGAGGATGAAGAAGCTGATTTTTTGTTTGTTTAGTTTTCAAAACACTGAACAAATTCACCTTAGTGTTAACGAAAGGAGGCAGAGCTTCAGGCATTTTCATCAAGGCTGAATTTAGATTTGTGGAAAATTCTCAAAACATGTTCAGAGGCACACGGCAGGTGTGATGTGGTTATCTCACTGAATTGCTGGGTTTACTCAGAAAAGCCTTCTTTCTTGTCTGAAAGTAGCCCTGAGAAATCTTCATATAATGTGAGTGTGGTATACTGTGAATGTGGCATATTTAATTCTATTTTTTGAATGCACATCAGCTGTTTAGGACCACAAAGTGCAAGTCTTGTTAGAAATACTTTAAAATTAATGGGAATAATTTTTTATCAAGACATGTAAAAAATACTAAGACACATGTATCAGCATGAGGGTAAAGAGAGAGGAGGGGTTGATCAGTAAAGTATTTTCAGTTGATCAGACATAAGTGTAACCTTACAAATGGAAGCAGGAGTAATAGCAAACCTACAGTGCTACAAAATGTGATTGTAACTAGGGCATCAGCCTCACTGACAATCCTTGCTTGGATTTAAATTTGAAAGGGTTTTGAAATTTCAAAGGACTTCAGCTTTTCAGTTCTCTGTTTAGAGGTACGGTAACTTTAAGCAGATAGCACTCATTTATAATGTGTAAATGGACTTTCTATAGAAAACAGGTTCAAAGTCAGATGTGGAGGAGATTAAGGGAACTACTTTAAATCGTTGTAATAGGTGGTATGGAGCTTAATTTAGCAAACAATAAAAGGAAAGCTGAGGGCAAATGCATGACAACTACTTCTGTATTCTGGTTTTAAGCACCTACTGCAGTGCTATCATCATTCACTCACATCCTCTGCAGGACTCAGTGCTCAGTGGCTGTTGCAGTCACCCACAGCATAGCAAAATTTTGGTGCAAGTTCTTTCCTTTCAGAAGCAACAAATTAAAGCCACAGCATTAGTAGTCTCTTGGGGAAAATTATGAAAATCCTGATCTTCATCAGTGAATTTGCTATATTTAGTGGAAAAAATTATAAAATCCTTCCTACCCTGGCAATATTCTGGCCCTGAAGCCACAGAACTCTGTTGCCCCCTGTGTTCTGGCTGGAGTGTAATAAGTCTGCCCCTTCTACAGAGCTCAGTCACTCCAATAATGAAGATGGCATCTACTTTACATGTTTAGCAGTATATTTTTAACTTTGGAACATCAGCAATACAGGTTCCTCTAGAGATTGTTCAGATTAAGGGGTTTTTTTTCTGTGTCCTGATCAAGCACATGTAGGAAAAATTTGGAAAAACATTCAGCCTCATATACTTATATACCTCAAATACTGAAGTGTTTTGGAGTGTATGCCTTGTTAGCAGAGTTTTAGAGGTTGTAAAGTGCTGGTGTTCAAATCCTAGAGTGTCTATATAAAAAGATGAGATGTATCTACCTTCAAATGTTTTATTTTCCATGAAAAATAAAAATTTTTTTTTTTACCCACCCTGATTTTATACTGATATAGCAGCACTTGGCTGACTGCTAGATGTCCACCAAGCTTCTCTATTATTCCCTCTCCTCAACAGCACAAGGAAAAAAAAATGTGATGAAAAAGCTCAAGAGTTGAGGAAAGAACAAGGTAACCATTTACCAGTTACAGTTAGGGGAAAAACAGAGGATTTTTTTAAAAATTGATTTCATTTATTGCCACTAACAGAGTAGAATATTGAGAAATACAACAAAACTAAGAACATCTTCCCACCACTCCTCTACTTCTTTTCAGGCTCAACTTCACTTCCAACTCTCCTACCTCCTCCCTGAGTGCTGCAGGGGGATGGGGAATGGGGTTTGTGGTTTTTTCTTCTCCTTCCTCCTCCTTCTCTTCAGCCATGCAGGGTATCCCCCACAGTAAAAAGTCTTTCATGAACTTCTTAAATATGATCCTTTTCATGGGCTGCAAAAAATGCTGCAGCATTGGGTTCTTTCCATGGGGTACAGTCTTTCAGTAGTGGATCGTTCCTGTGAGGGTTCCTCTCCATGGGCCACATTTCCTGACAGAAAACCCACTCCTGGCCTGGGACATGCACAGGCTGAAAACTCTTCATGGTATATCTACTTGCTCCAGGATGGGATCCTTCATGGACTGCACTGTGGATATCTGCTCCAGTGTGGACCTGCATGTTATGGTCCTCTCCCTACTATGGGGGGAACTGCTCCAGCAGCTGAAGTGTAGCCTTGTTCTTTTGAGTTTCTCTAAGCCTTCTGATGTTTACATTCTTGTAATGGAATTTCTTACACATTTTCATGTAAATAATGATTGTTTTGCATTCTTCTCTGTAGGAGGAGAATTTTGATGGACTGTTAGTTTGACCAGCGTGGTTGGAGAGGTGGCAATGTCATTCTCCAATCCACTGTCACTTTTAGAATTCTGTTGTAGTGTGTTTTTATATTTTGTAATATTTTGTAATACTTTGTAATAGTTTTTTGCATTCCTTTAGTTTTCCTAAGTAGTTTACCCCAAACTGTACCCCTTCCCTATACCTGTGTTATCATTCTCCTGGGTTGAGATCATCCCCAAACCCCCNGCTCCCAGGGAGACCCAAAAGACAGAATTCTATAAATGTTAATGCCTGAAAAATAAAACTCTCTTTTCCTGTTCCTGTTAGGATGCTGGAACACCTTGAGTGAGTTTTATTATTTCTTGTCGCAACAGTGGCACTGAAGCACCTCCTCCCCCTCATTCTTCCCTGGCATTGGTGTCTACAGAGCTCACACATATTCTAACTCTTGTCTCCTAGCTGCTGCTCAGAAGTTTTTGCCTTTCTTAAATGTGTTGTAACAGAGGAACCGCCACTATTGCTGTTGGGCTCAGCCTTGGGCAATGGCAGGTCCATCTTGGAGCTGGCTGGAGCTGGCTCTGTCAGACACAGCAGCATAGAACCATACAAAGGCTTGGGTTGGAAGGGGCCTTGGAGATTGTGTAGTTCTCACCCTCTTGCAGGGGGCAGGGATTCTCCCCATGAGATCAGGCTGAACACTCCCAGGGATGGGGCACACACAGCTTCTGTGGGCAGCCTGTTCCTGATATGGAGGCAGAGCCCAATGTCTTCTCACAGAGGCCATCCCTGCAGTCCCCCACTACCTTGACCCAAACCCAGTACACAGAACTTCTGTAAAATTTCATCAGATGAGAAATTAGGATAAAGAAGATGAAAGTCAAGTCATAAATATTTTTATGGTAAAGCTCCCAATTTTTAACCTCCATTAAACTCTTGACATTTTATTTTGTGGAATTGTTTTATGATTGTTAATGTCTTTAATGGCTATTTGCCATTTTCTGCAGTCTGACTTGTGCAAATTTATTTCTCTGTTGATAATTTTAACTGCTAGTTACTTAGTGCAAACACTGTGAAGCATAGAAGTGTATTTTATAGATTTACTGTTCAGTTTGTGAGAGTGATTGGCCTGGTTACAAGTGATAAGTAGGAAATTGCTCTCATGATGTAAAGTGTTGTCAAATGACCATTTACAAGTTGCAAAAAGATACAGTCTCATTTAATTTTCTAATGACAATAATGAAAGAGCAGGAGACACCTTGACTCATTTTGCAAGAGCACAAATGTTAAATGGGAGATGAATCCCCCACATATTAAGGGTGGGGGAATTAAGGTACTTGTATACATTTAAATGAATTTTGCTGGGGTGATATCACTATACTTGCTAGTGGATTTATTTATTGTGTGATTTATTTCTCAGATGTTGCAGTGCCTATATATTTATGCTTGAGGAAAAACAGGGAGAGAAATGTTTTTCAGATGAATGAAGTAAAAGTACTGTATTTGCCATCATAGTGATTCAAATCAATCTGGGAATGTCTATTTGACATAACTGTCAGTGTCATGTTATTGTGGAGTTTCTAACCTGCCAGGGGTGTGCATTTTATTCTGAAACTAATAAATAAAATAGAGTTCAACCTCTGAAATTCTGTTACAATTCTGAAATTGTAACAAGCTGCTGAAAGTTAAGCTGTTGAGTAGATACAGCTATTAGACATTGACTCCTTTTGTGCATGGTTTTACCACAGAGAACCATATGACCTGTGGTTACAGAAGTCCCTTTCATTTATGCACAAGCTCTCTGGCAGGGCTTGTGCATGATACTAGGCAAGAGATTTCATATGATTAATTCTCACTCAGTGGTTAATGTCTCTTGTTTCCAGCTTATCTGATGCCATGTTAATGTCCTCCTACAGCCACTGTAATTTCTTTGTATAACAGAATCAGTGTTTCTTCTCTAGTCTCCTTTAAGCTCAATTACCTCTTTTTCTCTTCACATTGTTTTCTCCCAAATTTGTCTTCCACTTGTGTCCCCACATGCACATGCTTCCCCTCTCTCTTTATGATTTTTTTTTCATTATTACATCATTAATTGTGTATGGTAATTGCTTATATTGTTCTAGGATGCTGAGCACACACAACTTTGCAGAAGAGAATGCAGATGAATACAGCTAGAAACTCAAATCTGAAAGAAACAGTAACACATTGTTTAATAGCTGGGTTTGGGTTATTCTCAAGGTTGAGCTCCACCTTGCCTGTAACACTCACTCAGGGTGCGTGTCCATTCACCAAAGGAATTGTCTTGCTGAGTCCTCATTAAGATGATTTTTTGAAAGATTTTCTCAGGAGCTGTTTGCTTAGTATCTCAATTGCAGTGTAGTTTTAAGGTTGCTGCTTTTAGGTTTGCCCCGATGATATTACCAAAAATCAGGCCTCTGTCTGATGTCAAAACTAGAGCAAGAAGTTGTTTTCTTTGATCCAAATTGCATGAGAAAGACAGAGAAAAGATGAAATCCCTGGTAGACTTTTCTGACAATTTGAGTGTGAGGGCAGACAGCACATGCTGGGATTATCTTTAACAGATGACCCCAGAAAAGGTTTACTCATCTTTTCCATGTGTCTGAAAAAAAATAGAAAAAATTTGCATGTGTGATTGTCTTATCTGCAACAATTACTAAAGGTTTCCTGAGCAAAGAACAGATTGGAGTCCCATGCTCCACAGCTGGGGAGTTGAGCATAAATGTGATGGATCTAAAGTTTCTCTATGTTATATCTCTTTCCAGACTCCATCAGGAGCTACAAAAATATGCTACAATTATACATAACATCATGAGTGAATATCATTTAATCTCTGCTCAAGTCTATATTTTGTCCCTCCTGGAGATAAAGACAGGAAGGAGATAATGTACTTACAATTCTGTACAGTGCAATATGTATATAAATTCTGTACAGTGCAAATGCTATATAAATCTAAATGTTTCTTAAATGTTTTATCATGTTTGCTTATTCTGGGCCTGAGATTTACATGAATTTTTTGGCTACAGCGTGGTTGAGTGATAATTCTTAATTTCTGTTTTAAGCATAGTTACATTTGGTGCTCTGTTAAAAGGATGACACTTTTATTCTGATTTATGCCTCTCCAATACTTTAAACTTTTTTTTTACTCTGTATGTGGTGTTTTGTGTTGGAGAATGGATAATGGTTGTGTAAATGCTGTGCCAAAAAAGTCTTATGAAAAAATGTTGCTATTTTTATGACCTTTGATATCTGAGCAACAACTGTGATCAACGTGCATCTGTGATGCAGAACTAAGGTTAAAGATTCAATTATTTTAACCAGAAGTAGCTGAAGCATTCTTGTGATACTTATTTATTAGGACTTAACCTAGACCTTCAGTTCAAAATGGCAGGTTCAAATATTAGAATAAAAGCCAATTTATCTGTAAGGTGGTGGTATCCCATGGGGATCACACTTTCAAAGGATTCACATCAGGACTTTGCAAACATCAATGTGTTATAAGGACATCCTGGCTTTAAATATGAAACAATACCTTTTTGCTTTTTTGTGTCTGTCTGTGAGTATGAATTTCTTTTCACTGTCACATATTTATCTTTGTCTAGTTGATCTCTGTCAACTCTTTGGTGTTTCAGATGCAAGAGGCTGTACCTATATATATATATATATTTTTTTTTTTTTATACTTCCTTACAAAACCTGCTTAGTCAGTGTCTTTCATTTTACACTCCTGTGTACTAGCTGTTCCCTCTGGATGCTTCTGCATGCCCTCTTGACTTTATTTTAAGATTTTCTGTTTCAGTTCTTGTTTTATCTTTTTCCACTCCCCACAGAGTCTTAGTTTCTTTTCTCTTTCTCAATATTTTTATAATCATCAGATCTAGTCCCTGTGGCATTTGCTACATCTGATAAGGCATTATTTCCATGAAGCTGTTGTATGGGATTTGGAAATGTATCTTCACTAAAGACAATGATGAAGCTGAATGTTTAATGTTCTTTACACTGACAGCATCTGGCCTCATGTTGTTTTCTGTGAAAACAAACAGGAAAATATTAATATAGAAAACAGGAAACTACAGTGGAGGGCTATCAGAAAAAACCAGCTTAATTTTATATATGTATTCACAGTTTTGGAAAGAGTAACTGAAAGGTGACTCTAGGTATATTGAGATGTTGTGCAGAGATATATGAATTAGATCTTCTAATTATAAGTTCAGTAGCAGTCTTGTGACATATCTCTTTTCCTTGTTTTCTCTTACATACAGATTTAAATACCTCTTCAAAGCAGCAGCTAATACTTATAAAGCGTGGATCAACTATTGCAACCTTGCAAACAAAACATGCAACATTTCACCATATTTTTTATGCTTATGCTTATGCTGCTTATTCATCTTCCTAAAGAATTCAAATCACTGTTTTCAGTTTTTTTTAATAGTGAATAAAGGTCTGCCCCTCAAAGAACAGCAATAAAAATGGGGCAAGATGTCAGTCATATCAGAGACCTTAACACAAGTTGATTTCAATGGTGAGGAAATGTGCACTTTCTATTTTAGGTTTTGAAATGGTACAAAACTTCAATTTTAGTTCTACTTTAATGCCTCTCATTTGCTCGGTTCATAATTTTTAAGTGGCAAAGAATTAGCTTAAAGAATTTTTGGATTTACCATTTTTTATTTGTATGGGTAAGATGAGGGAATCTCAGGAATCCACACAAACCCACAAAAATGGCTTTCAAAGGTTTTTCCATATCATGAACTGTTGTAATCATGTTTTCATTTTTTTTTCAATATTTTACGTTTTTACACAGTTCTTCCCTGAAAACTCTGGATTGGGAAAACCATACTGATCTGAGCAATTGAAATGGATCTAGAAGACCAAGAAATTGAATTTTACAGTACATATGTGTGTACAAGTACAACACCTACTGCAGCAAAGCATGTGAATGCTGCAAAATTGTCTATTTACAGAATTATTACTCTCTGGGAACTACATTTCATTGGCACGAGAAACATCAGCAGTGTAAAGAGCATTGTGTACTATTATTTGACATAATAAGTATAGTTTTGGCTCTTGTGGGAAAGGTTTAGTCTATGTTTGTAATTATGGGTTTTTTCCCCTAGTTTGTTCCCTCTTAACTACTGCAGGGGACACATTTGTCTTGTATGAGTGAAACAATTTACAGTGTATATAAAAAGTTGAACACAACTAGACCATAGCTTATTACTGAGGACAAGAACAATTTATTTCTCAAGCCAGGTCTTAATGCTGTGAAACAGAGTCATAATAGCATTCTCTAATTCTTCTCCTTAATTTTTGTTCTACACCCTCAACTTCCTTTGCTGAACTCCCTACAAGGACACACAGCTGGGGTGTCCACTGAGCAAAAGACATTTTAGCTTGAGTGATGAAACTTATAGTAATGACAAAGTAATTTAAAAGTGGAACCAGAAAAAGCAGAGTAAAGCTCAGTTACAATACTGCTGCAGAGTTTTACTTCATTCATGGTGACTCACAGGCAAATTTCTAATTACAGTTAGCCACAGGTAAAGAAACAGGAAGCAAAATTATTTACCATTATTTAAATATATATTACTCTCTTCCAGATGGAATCTCCTCAATTTAACATTATATAAAATTTAAATTAATTCTCTAGGGAAGAGACTACTGCCTAGTCAATATTGCTTGGTGGCTATTCTAACCTCAACTCTAGGGACTATTTTTCTGCAACCATTTTGTAAGAAAACAAAATGATGTTTGTTTCTCTGATGAAGGGTGCTGCAAAACTTCAACTACAAGGACAGATTTTGCCTCTATCTCTTGAATAAATTCTTTCCCGGAATTTTTCACATGTAAAGATAAGTTTAATAATGTCCCCATAATAGGAACATTTCAATGTGTTTTTAATATTTTAAATTACCAATAATGAAACATTTAATACTTTGTTAATATTTATTTGTCTTTTATACTTTCATATTTTCCAATTGTTATTTAGGTGTATCTGTAATCTGTGTGTAGAAACAATATGTCTAATCTCTAAGAAAATAACACTAAAATAAGAATTGAGTTTTTGTAGGTATAAACAACTGTGTCAACAAGGGGCAATTTAGAGTATGCATTGTCAATAACAGGATTTATAGAATTCACTAAAAATGTCATACTTCAAAAGTGACTCTTGGCATGTGATTTCAGCTGTGCTAAAATTAAAGCCTCTGGCATGACATTTTGAAGCTGTTTAACAATATTCAGTAAGACTATAAATGTTTAATACTGGAAAGAAAAGAGAATGCTATGCCAATAACTGTTTTTTATATTTTTTATTAGAATAAAAAAATATTTTGGGGGCCGGTGCAGAATTCATTTCTTTATTTTCCTGATGAGATTGGAAGTGTTTTGCTTTGGGTGAAAAATGAATTTATTTCATTTTTTCTTAATTCCATAAATATTAATTTTAAAAGTGATTTCAAAATCTTGCAATAAAAATATTTTAAAAGGGCTAAAATTAAATGACTTAATTCTTTGTTGTGTATGTATATTTTGCTCAATCTGTGAAGTTTTTGTAGGTGTGGCTTAATCCCAGTTGGCAGCTCAGCCCCATTCATTCTCTTGCTCACTGTCTCCCAGAGGGATGGGAGAAGAATGAAAGAAAAACATATGGGTTGAGATAAAGGCAGTTTAATAGGTGAATAAGAAACTGTACATGCAAGCAAAGGAAAACAAGGAAGTCATTCACCATTTCCCACGGGCAGGCAGCCATCTCCAGGACAGCAGGGTTCCATCATGCATAACTGTGGCTTCAGAAGAGAAATGCCATCACTCCAAATGTCCCCTGCTTCCTTCCTTCTCCTTCCCCAAGCATTATATCCCAAGCACGGTGCCATAGTTGGGGTCAGCCAGCCCAGCTGTGTCCCCTCAACCTTTTCACTGTGGGGTGGGACAAGGAACAGAAGAGGCCTTGACTCTGTGTAAGCACTGTTCAGAAGTGACAAAATTATTCCTGTGTGATCAACACTGTATTCAGCACAAATCCAAAATGCAGCCTCATACCAGGTGCAATGCAGAAAATTAACTATCCCCAAATCAATTCCATTGGTGCATTTTTCATTGTGCTCAAGTCTTTGTGACTGTCCTTGTGTTCATGCCTTTCTCTTGTCCTGGTCTTGTGCAGGGTATGTAAAGCACCTGAAACCAGAACTTGTCATTGGAACTGTGGCACTCTCACAGTGTTCCTAGAAGTCTCAGCAACAGAGGTGACTGATAGAGGACACTAAATTGTTCTCTTTTCATGAGAAGGCCATGGACAGCCTTAACTTATAGACAACATCTGTGATGTGGTGGTGCAGATGCCCTGGTGGGCAACCCTCCCAGCTCTCTTGATGGTGTGTTTCAGGTATACAGCATCTTCTGTGCCTCTAGAATTTATCTGGCAATCTTTGTGCTCTCACGTTCCTTGTCAGTGATAATAAAACCTGTCTTGCCCATAGAGGATTTCCTAATGAAGCATGGAAGGCAATATAAGCAAAGCTTCTGTGCACTGATGCACCTTCAATAAATCACACTCATAAAAGGCAAGGAGGTAGCTTGATTTAAAAGTAGAGAATTAAGGTCTTTTATTCTGCTGCCACTAATTTAGTAATTCTGTGTGCATGCAAAGGCCCCATGACGCTTCAAGTTGTTAATTTAATGCTGCCATTTAATGAGTAATGTAGTGGTATTGTACAAAACAGTGTAAATTTTGCTGCAGTGTCAGGCAAATTGCTACAGGCTGATATGGTTTATAAATACCAGACTTCATGAAATTATTTTTTTTCTCCAATCTTTAAACTTGATATATTTATGTACACATAGATTATTTCCCATATTTTGCTTTTTGTGAATTTTAGAGAGGTTTTTTTTTTTTTTTTTTTGGTGTTGTTTTCCTCACTCCAACCTACTGCACGGAAATACCTCAAAATAAACTATAAATATGAAGGTACCTGCATAATGCTCCTCCTGATGTCTTATGTATGGAGGCAAAGGTCTTAAAATTCCTGGCAGGATTTATAAAACTAAAGGAAGCCCATTTCCAGTACAACAGCTGTGGACTAACTGTGGCATTCCTATCTTTCAGTGAAATTGAAAGAATTTTCTAAAATTGATGGAGTATTCTGCACAGTGCAAGCAAAGCATGGAGTGGGGATGCTGCAATCATTTTTCCCTCTGTCAATTCCACAGCACTTTGCTCTGACAGATGTGCAGGGGTGTTTTTTTCTTTAGTCTTTTATGTCCTTTGAAAGTGAAGAGACACAATTACTAATTGTACTGAAATGTGTGGAAAAGATTTTAAACCCAGCAATTAATTTTTATTAAAAAAAAATTTAAGTCGCAAATGAGTAGAATAAGATTTGTTCTGATGGGACATTGTTGTTGGAGGTGCTTCTTACAAGTGCATTTTACATCCTAAAACTTCCATCCTTACATTTTTCCTGAAAGACAAATGATAATGGAGTATTTTTGTATATGCTATGTATCTTTCTTTCATTGTTACACAAACTCTTGCCACAGGAAACCTGTACAGAACTCAAATGTAATTTTAAAAGAAACAAAGAACCTGTGAGTAAAGATCTTGGGATTTGGCCCATCGTCTAAAAGAAACCTTGCAGCTCTGTGCAATTCAGCTGAGGAAAATGTTTCTAAGAACACAGTTTACCTTTGTGTATATTGGCAGCATTTAGCTGCTTAGTTGTCTTGGTCTGGCTGCAAAATTACTCTTTTTGGAGCTTAGGAAAGGACAGAGGGATATAGAGGACAAATGGGTAGAACAGTTTGCTTTGTATCAGCTTCAGCATTTTTATAAGCTGTACTCCAGGGGAGAAGAGCAATGGCTGTCATCTTTACTTTTGACAACTTTTCCCTGAAATAAAATGACTAGAAGTCACCAGTGCGCTGCAGAATAGCCCAGTCCTAACACTTATCCTGCTGGGTTTATTTTATCCACATGGTTTTTCTGGGCTCTTGTTCTTCCTGGCAGGTAAGGGCAGCCAGTTTTTCAAGAGGGAAATTTTCCCCTACAATGATTTAGGCCTTAGGAATCATGCTTTTACTTAGTCTACTCATCAGAACAAGTACTTATAAGGAGCTACTTCAATGGGTAATCCTCACTGCCTGTTGGGATGCCAGGTCCTAGGAAAAAATGTAAAAGATCCAGAGGAGAGATTTCAAGTGCTTCAATTTATTTCAAGACTTCCAAGCTGCTAGGGAAGGAAAGGAAAGGACATTGTCTGAACATGTTTTGAAGTTGATTTTTTTCTGACTTGAGGCATAACATTTTTTCTGCCTAACAACAGTGAGACACATAGGAGGTTTTAGTCTCTCTTGCTGATGTTGGCAAGTTCATCCTTCAAAAGCTTAGCTTTCCTGTTAGCCTGGGCCACCTTTTGAGTGTGTGCCACATCATTAAGACTGCCTGATCTGCAAAAGTTGAAGTACTTCCTTTAACAAAAACGAACTTGTATTCCATCAATGGCCTAATGTGTAACTGGTTGCAGTTAGTGATATTTATAGCAAAGTTTGAGAACTCTTTGAGATTAGTCTCATACCTTTTCTGTAAGAAACAGATGAGAAAATTTGGTAATTAAACAAAACTTAAGCAGTTTGATCTCATTTGATCTAATGCCATCTACCCCTCATCTCTGGGCTTGTGTAAGAACATACATACATAAATACATATATATTTCGCTCATTTATTCAGATCTAATGTTACTTTTTTTGTGAACTTATCTCTTGTAGAGGAGTATTCTAGTTCTGATAACACTTTATATAACTGAAGGCTGTTCCCTTAGAAACTGCCAGCTGAATAACCTTAAACTGCAATGGGAATAAACAGAATAACTAATATTTGCTGAATGTCTGGGTTTTGTGAAATATTCCTGTACAGAAAACTAGCAAGTGGGCTTCTGTAGATAAAAAGTGGGTTTTAAAATTATATGTTATTATTTTGATGTACCTTGTAATTTTTTTAGTTGGATTTAGGTGTCCTGCCACTTTGTAGTTGAGAATACTGCTAGAAATTCTGAAAGCAACTTTAATTTTTTCTCTTACAAATTTGTGATTTACGTTTGATTTTTAAACAGATATTTATACCTGAAGCTATTCACTTCATCACACTCTCTGCCCTACTACTACTGATATTACATGGAAACAATAGCTTTATTCTCTTTCCTCACTTTCTATTAGTTTACATGAAAATGGTATTTACATTACTTGTAGGCCAGGTCTAAAGGAAAATACTTCCATCTTTTGAAGCATGGTAATTGGGACAGTGAACTCTTATTTGGCTTCTAAGTGCTTTGGACATACAGTGATTCTTACTCTACTGTTCACACTAAGGCCTTGTAAAATAAAGCCTTGGGTTTGATTGCTCTTTGGCACTTGTGAACAAAGATAAATGAATAGGAAATGGGTCAGTTTAGGGGAGAGGTTTCCTTTGACTCCCAGACTGCTGGTCAGCTGGATGTTGCTTGGCTTTCTGTCTCCTGGAAGGGCAAGACAAATTCCATCTGTTGCACCCTATTTAAAGTGGCCAAGGCAACGGGGAGCACATTTATTCCTCTGTTACAAAATCCTGGTAAATTCTGGCTGGAGGGAAAAAATGATCAAAAATTAATGATTCAATGCATTAATTGCCACTAATTAATTTTTAATATTAAATACTTTTTATAACATTTTGCAGGAAGCTGCAAAATGCTTAAAAATACTCTTATAGATGAAACTTCTTGGGGGATCTTTCTTGGATAGCTGAAAGACTGCTGAAAGGGCAGTACTTCTATTCTACAAAACTCAGGCCAGTAGTTATTATACATCAATATGTCACATTTCCTTGGAATAGAATATTAAGGAGAATATGTCATGCTGATACCTTAGAGTGATTGAAGGTGGTATATGTGATAAGTTAGTGTATACCAAGCTGCCCTGAGTTTGTTCTTGTGGAAAAAGATAAGAAATGTGAAATCAGAATGAAGATGTTGAAGCTACGTTTTCTCTAGTTCTTGTAGAAGTGCAGTCCCTGTCTCAAGAAATTCTCAGAGGACATCTGTCATGAGCAATGAGCTCTGCTTTTATGGTAGAAAGGTTTGATTTGGTTTTTCTTTCATTCTGAGAAACAGAGCTGTTCACCACTATATTTCCTCAGAAGTGTTGGATTGCTATTTTAATACAAATATATATTTATGCACACAGTGGACCTGGGTGATCAGTCATCTTCAAGATAAAGACCAAAAGCCTTAAAGTAAACCTGAGATTCTGGGGAAACCTTATATAGAAGTGCAAGAACACTTCATACGTGTTCCTCAAAGGGTTGAGGATTTCATGCCTGTGTATATTGCTTTGTGGCAGTCCAGGTGGAACAACACAAAGCTGGAAACCAGGGTGAGACAGAGACTTCCTGCCAGCTTAGATTGGAAACTGCTGCATGAGAGGCTACATCCTGGCCAAGAAAGCTAATATTCTGATGGGTCCTTAAGTGTTATTCAAATGAGAATTTCACAACAATAATTACCAGCATTATGGTGCTGGTGGGTCTGAGTTGCATGACATGAATGTAAGCAAAGCTTTTTCATAGAAACAGCTATAAGATAGTTAATTTATTTCATTCTGAAAAATCTTTTTCTTAATTAGGCTGCAAAACTCAGTCCCAGTTAGAATAATTTTCAGTTATCAAAAGAAGAAGCAGGAAACATGTTTGAATGCCAAAATTTAGGAGCATAGTAATAGATTCCTTAGTAAAGAGACTGCTGAATATCAACTGTACTAACCGTGTCCATAACAATCATCTGCACTGCTGATCATTAACTTCACAATGAGCAACAGTGCTGATTTATTTAATGAACCTGCAGGTAATTGTTGTTTCCTTTGCTAATTACGTCAGGGAAATGAGACCTGTTAGCACTGAAATGGCTTGAGACACTTCAGCAAATTTTTCTGAAGGGTAAAACGCCTGGCTATTTTTCTCCTACTTTCTGTTCTGTGATAAAGTTTTTGTTATTCTCTTGTTGTTTTAATTAGTAAGAATTCTCTTTTTCATCCCTTAAATAGTGAATCTTGGACATAATGTATGTGTTAATATTTTAGGAAATGCCTTCACATAATTAGCACATAGTGCTTCTAAAAACTGGAATACTTCTACTGTTTATGAGGTAAAATTTTATTGGAAAACATTTAAAGTCGGTCTTAAATTATAAAATAGATGAAGTAGCTATTTTCAAAAGCTCTGCTGTTCCAGCAGGTCTGTGGTGAGACCTGAAGGGCTTTTCTTTCACCCCAGAGCTCTGCACATGGAAATAGGGGGTTGCAGCTCTTCTTGGTTTACACAGATTGTGGGTTGTAATAACAACAGATGGGAATACTCTGGCCAGTCAACCTTAATTTTATGTGAAGAAAGGAATTTTCTGTGTAGAAACTTTAATGTCTGAGTACCTGAGTACCTAATGGTAGTCTTCTAAACAAGCTGCTTCTCTCTAGTAGAGAGACCATGAAACAGCAATAGATTTGGTGTTTATACTTGCAGTTAGAAATGCACACAGTACTTCTAAACTGATTTTGTCTAAGTTTGCTGTACAAACGCTGAGTATTTCTATGCTCTTGCCTCTTTTATCTAATTTTACAAATAGGATTTCCTCTCAGGTCCCCTTGTACTTACTACAGCACCAATGAGCAGACTATCAATTTGTACCTCATTGCTCTTAAGACATAACTTACTATTGAGGATGTGCTCTTCTGTTCTAGTGGTTATACCAAAATTTGATTAGGTCAAAGAGAAGAGACCTCATTGCCAGGGAGCAGGAATGACTGTAAGCTGAAATGCTTAAATTATCTGTGGTATCAGTTTCAGTTTCTGCTATTGAAAATACTTGATTTAATAGATTGTTGACTATTCCCTTAACATTAGGGCTTAATTCTTCCTATCTGAGTCATCAGAATTGAGAGTCATGCACCAGTAGCTTAGTTCCCTTCTAAAAATAGCTCACAGTACACTTTATGCAGAGGGTCTTTTTAAGCAAATCCCAGCCTATTCTGGCTAGATGATCAGAACAGAAAAAGAGTCTGTGCAAAAAATAGATCCCGTCATGATTTGAATTTGTTAACTTTACAAAGATGAGGAAATTCACAAGTACAGGGTAGAAATAGAAGAATCAGAATGTGTGTGTGCTTGAAGGGAGGGAAAATCAATAAAATAAATTTCTAGAAGGTGTCCATCCATATCAAGGCAAATGGCAGGATCCAACTTTCTGAGGATGAATCTCATGATAAAGTCTATATTCTCTAATATCATGGTATCACAGCTCCAGATCAGAGAGGAGAGTAGAAGCCCACTACCCAAGGTAGAGTTTAATTACACAGGAAATAATTTACCACATAATAAGAGGCACATATTGGAAAAAGATCACTGACCACAAAGGTCTTAGCAACCTGCTGCTTGTATTATAATCGAAACAGAACAACCTTCTTTTCTACTTTATTGATGCTGCCGATGTGAAATAAGAGAACAATCTTGATGTTCACTCACAATTTATAAAGATTTCAAGTTGAATGAAAATCATCTCTTAGTCTTTAGTCTTATTTTTCATCCCCTGTTCTCTTTCCATACCCTGAACAAATAATTATTTTAATTGAGTTATTTGCTTTTGGAGCTCCTACTGCTAACCCAAGCCAGTTCTCAGTCACTGTTCTCATCTTGCCTCGCTCTAAAAATGCTACATTTTCCTAATGATTTTCTTAAGGACTATAATACATCTGTAAGTTTTAAAGGCCCATATTTTTGAGAAAAAACTTGTCTTTGTATTAAATTGAACTATTTTTTTTAAACTTGTCACATAATTGCAGCAAAAATTAAATAAAATATTTGAATAAGCATAAAGCTATGGACTTAAAAATTGAAGAAATATCTGTACATCTAAATTAAAGAGCATGAGACTGGAAGAACTAAATTCAAGACATCTAAGATCTAATGAACATCAGGTTCTGATGTGAATATTAACAATTCAGCAATACCTGTGGAGATGAATAAATGCACATTAGACTTGCAACTGATAATTCTTGATCTGCATTACAAATAAATATTTCCTTTTTCGCAAAAGTGATACACAGAAAACAATGTCTATTTTTAAGTAGACCATTATTAATTCAGTCAATACTGTCTCTGAGATTCCTTGGATTGTGATTCCAATGCCTTAGAGTCTGTCTTTTACAGCCTTAGATGCTGTCTTTTACACAGACTATATTATAGTACTATTCGGCTAGTTCACATTTAAGTTGGGATTTTATCGCCATTTTCATGACAAGAGCTCTTGAGGAGCATTTTTCCATCCTGCTGTGACAACCTGAAACTATTTCCTTCTCTGTTCCTCTACTCTTGTGGAGAATACTACCACGATAGTTCATCTCCTTATAGGAAACAGCTTATCTGACTTGGCCAACATTGGGATGGTCACTTCACTCAAAGAGAAGCATTAAGTTCTTTTTCCTATGATACCCATTCAGAAATAGAGAGCTATACCAATGAAAGACATTCCAGTATGAATTTGTCTTTTTTCAAAAATTTGCAATCTCACGTGGGAATTATAGACTAATATAATTTCTATACTCTGTACCTTCCCCATGTGCCTCAAGATTTTAGAGGAGAGGTGGAAAGGTACAAAAAGAGCAGAAAAGAAATCCCTGTGTGGTGAATTTCCAGGCTTCTGCCTTAAGCAGCGTAATTTTTTGCTTATCGTCACTGATAATGCCCTTCACTCTCTTAAACCTCCCAGCAATAATAATAAAAAAAAAAGCAGTACAGCTTGCATAATTAGAAAAAAAAAGGATTTTTTTTTTAAATGGAGATGAACTTTGCCATTTTATGTAAAACCAGAAAATGTTCTCTTGAACTGACTTGATATGCTAGAAACCTGTTTGTTATTACCTATGCATCAGAAGCCTTTTCATCCAATAAAAGGATATGTACTTAGGATCTTTACAAGGTCTATGTGAAAGATGCTCAAAGTATAAGAGAGATAATTTAAAATTTTCTTCTGTGTAAAAAATCATCTCTGCCTAAGATAGGTTCATTATTACTCCAAATCGAGCCTTACTTGAAAACTGTACAAAGTTCACTGACATTTCCTTTGAAGTAGAGCTATTTTTCAAGTTAATAACACAATGCAGTGATACACAAATCACAGCTTATTTTACATATCTTTTTTACTATTTCACTTTTCTGCTATGATTGTCTCCCTATACCTGCAGTACACATAATGGGTATTCTTATAAATGATGCTGAGAATATTGCCTTATAAATTTTGTCACATTCAGCAAAATCATTAATAATTTACAAAGATTGTACCACTAAAAACATACTTTCATGGAATGAAAAGGTTATGAAAATGAAATGTCACATGCTAGGATTTTGCTCTTGCCTTAAAGATTCCAGTCATTTGTGCAGTGCTCTAGAATGGTAGTATAAAAGAGAACAGCCTTCCTATTTGATGGCTTTCATTCAGGTGCCAGAGTTTCACATTTCATGCAGCATGTTATGTATAGAAAATCACTTGGAAAAGGTCATCATCTATCCTAGTCACTTCTTGCTTAATTAGGCACTGTAATATCACACATTTAGCAATGCTATTTTAAATGAATTCCAGGAGAGATAAGAAACCATGATGACAGTGCCAACTGATATTTATTTAGGTACAAGAGATGTGCACAAGTCTGCACATGTGCTTAACAACCAATGTGAATTGTAGATACAACCACTATATCACAGAAAAATAAGTTTTAGACTCCTGCTTTACTCCTGAAGTATGTGGGGGAAACCTTAGGCTGAAATACAGACACTAGAAAACTAGCTGGAAAACTTGTTTTAGCTACAGTATGCCCATCTTGACTGACAATAGCAAATATGCCCAGTTTGAACCTGAGTGCCAGAGAGAAGCACCAGCCTGAAGGTGTGAGACAGGCAGATATTATCAGTGTGCTTCATAGTAAAGAAATTATTTCAGTTTGCATTTCAATCAATGAGTGTCATAAAAACTACAGGCTCAAACAAACTAAGAACAAAAGAAGTCACAAGCATTTAGTCTCCATTCTGCAACCTTGCTTTGGAAATGCCAAATTATTCAGAAAACTGCACAGAATAATTTTGGAAGGCCTGGTGGTCTTTTTTTTTCAGTGGAAAATACAGTACTTTAGAGGGTTCTTTTATTATTTTTTTTTTTAAATCAGCTCTTTATAATATACTATCATTTCAGTTGTAATGGATGCCTTTTTACATATACAGAGAGATGTTTTTTTTTTAGATTCAGTTTCTGCATTTCACTGTTTTGGACACTTTTATAAATATTGGCTAAATGAGGAGTAGTGTAACACATCTCTCTTTTGCATGTATGCATGATATAAACAAGAATTTATTTATGCTGTGCATGGGCTATTCTGGGATGTTATGAGTGGAGAGTCAGGGAAGCTGCTGTTCCAGCACCACATCTGGAGCTGTTTACCAGGGTTGTGATGAAAGCAAAACCTTCCAAGGTATTAGAAATTATGAAAACTTCAAGACAAGTTCAATATTCACAAGCCTTTGAAGCCCACCTCCACAGTGTGCTTTATGTTGGGGTGGGCATTTTCCTTCCCAAAACAGATCATGCCAGGCTTTGCAGGAGCAATACAGCAAATGGAAGCACTGCATCTCAGCAGCTGCTCAGATTGGTGCTGGTGTTGAGGGACAGAAGGAAGGTCAGGGTTTTCTCTTCAGTCAGTTCAGAATTACTGGTGGGTGAAGTTGTCTTCACCCTTCAGGCATGAAAGAGGCCATGAACAGAGGGAACCTTTTATTGACCTTTCCTTCCTATGACTGATAATTTAGAGCGAGATGCACAGGCAAGAAGGGTAAGAGAGTTTGCACGCAGGATCCTGTAGTTATCTGGTGGGTCTGCCATGAATATTTAATAAGGGAAGGATGTCCAAGAGGAATTTTAAATTTGCCAGAAAGATATTTAGTTTAATTTCTGTTTTGATGGAACTTTTTTTCATCCAGCTAGTATAATGCGATTTCTAAGATTTAAAATTATGTACTTTGGAAGAGTGGAGATTTTAAAGTTTCTTTTATTATACTTCCCTGCATTCATTTCCCACTCTTATTTGCACCAGATGTATGATCAGTGAGGTCCCAGTTTCATATCTGTATTCCTTGAACTGACAATTTGCCTGTGTATTTAGGTGCTGCTATGGAGTTAGCCAAGATTTTGAAAACACTGATTGCAATATTTTTATTTACATTGTGTGTTTCCTGAGAATGATAGCTCAGTTCTTGTCCTTAGGAGCTCAAGGAACAGTTCAAACCCTTTTCTTTTATCCCTTTTGCATCTATGGTAGTTTGAGAGGTTATTTCCCTTCCTCCTGGATTTCACTGTGTCCCCCTTGAAGGTGTGCCTCCCTTTAATTTACAGAGTGATTTGAAAATATGAGTTGCTTGTAGTAATCAGTTACTTCAAGCTCTTCATATTAGCTTGTGGAATTTAAATATAATTTATTTGCAACTCAGCTCTTTTTGGCTTAAATGAACCCATCCATTTGCTAGTTGGGAGAAACACTCAGTGACCCAGTCCAAGACAGTGACTCAGGACCCTGAAGTCCAGGAGGGGCTTTGGCCCAAAATTAACCCAGTTATGTGACAGGCATGGTGGCCTCTGCAAAGCTTCCTGAATTTATTTTGTATCTGAAGGGGATTTTGAAAAATCTAATATGTTAAAATTATGGACTAAGATACTAAAACACATCCTAATTGCAATGAAAGATAAATAACTAAAGAAAGCAGCTGAATTGACCATTTTTCAAATATAGATATCTTGTTATCTATTAGCAGCATTTCGAATCACCTCAAGGGTATTCAAAATGTCATCTATTTTTTTTTAGTCAAGGGGATCATCTGATGTATTCAATTTCTGGATGTTTCTACAGCCCTGATAGTTGACGCATACAGAGGGTCTAAAAACTTTCAGGGTGGAGCACACAGCATCCCAAGTTAACAAGTTGCTTGAGTGTGAGTCAGCACAGCTTTCCTGAGGTTAGTTCAGCTCAGCAATAATGCTTGGAGCATCTGGCACCACTAAGAGTGGTTGGAGTTTTTCTCAGAAACATATGTTTTATGTGAAAACATCCACAGCAGTTTGAAAAAATATGATTCACTTTCTTATAAACAGAAATGTAAAAGTTTAAAATGAAAATGTCAGTCACCAGATCTAGAAAGATGTCTTCCTATTTAAATCAGCTGCACATCCAATGCTAAGTACACCAAGGCTTGTATCAATCCTTAAAACGTGCTAGTGAGAGCTGAATGCCAAACAGCTTTCCACAAGGCCTGTTATGCTAATCACTGTGGCAATCAGTTATTTATCATTCTTGCAGACATGTATTTTCCATTTACGCTAACAGGGTGGTTGATTGGATTTTGTTCATTAAATGGGCAGAGTCAAAACTGGTCTTATAAACTGCTGTTAAAGTTAATTAGTGAGTATGTGTTTACTCAGAAGCAGAAAACTAAGTTTTGAAATTATAACCTACATCAATCAGACCTCTTTACTACATTATATCAAAATCATTTCACTTAGTGTATTCAGTATAAAACAGGGAGTAAAAGTGCTGCATTTTCATTTCCTCCAGTTTCTGATGGTCTGGCAGTAAATGTGATGTTGTTAGTCACAAAAGAGTAGGAACAGATATTGCCTTTTCCTCTGCTGTCTTACCTGAAACTCTCCCAGGCTCTGTGTGTAGCTTAAAAAAAGGGTGCAAGGATAAGAAGATCCTGGAGTTTGTTTTTTTGCAGTCTTGGGTTTATTAGCTATTAGCAGGTAACACAGATGGTCTGCAAGAGCTACCATGAGGATATAAACTAAACAGCAATAATTAGGTAATAACAATAAAATCTTAAAGCCAATCACTGATGGAAATACTAGAGTGTGATTCTGGAGACCCAGATTCAACTGCTACATTTTATGTCCATGTGGGAGGGATGGTTTCATCAGCCTGGGTACCTTCATAAGCTTGCATGAATACATGTGAGTGTTCCTTTGTAAAACAGAGGAAGACACATTTCCTTCCTCTGTCTGCTGCAAGTCTTTTAAAGACCCAGCTGAGGATTTCACAGATATCAAAAGCCTTTTCTTTCTAACTTGTATCACAACTGGGAGTAGATTTGATTACTCTGGTCCTGGAAAGAGGAAGTATTCTGAAACAGCATCTTTTTGGTGTTGGAATTTTCTTTGTGAATAGTTCAGTATTCACTGGGCAGATAAAGCAGGATCTTTGAATTTAAAGCACATTTTCCAGACAGGAAGCAGAGGAGGTTTGGGAGTCAGCCTTTCACAGGTCTTTTTAGTGCTTTAGGGGATGATAGCTTATTATTCACTGCCCTGCTGTCTCCAAACTGAGGAGCTCTAGTCCTTTTAGCCTTTCCCCAGGTGGCAGATGTTCTAGATGATACCCTTGGTCACTTGAGCTGTCTTTCTCTTTGCTATTTCTATTATGAGCCTTTCTGAGCTACCAAGACTTCGAGCGCACACAGTACCGGTACTGTGATAAAACCAAAATTTTGGTTTTTCTTTTGCAGAAAAGTATTTTTTAAATCTTTGTCTCAGTAACCTTCCTGGTGGCATTCAACTTACACATTCTAGAAGCTACTGTATGGTGATCATTGAGTTTCTGACTCTCTTTGAGATTATTTCAGGCTGCCTTTCCTGAGTTTCACTTGTCAGTTCCACACTCAGCATTAGGTTTGCACAGTTTAGGTTTTCTTCATCTCACTTTTATTGGCATTAAAAGGTAGCTACTGCCTTTTCCCCCCTAAATCAGTTTTGAGCTGTCCATGAGTGCTTCCACATTATCTACCACTTAATTATCTGAAAGGGTGTTGTATCATCACAATCTTGAGATTTAGGTTTTCTTGGGAGATGTAAGATGGTCAGACATCTCTCACCTTGCTGCTGAGCTCTGTAAAAATGTCAGTGTCAGCCAAAAAATGGACAGAAATCTTTTTTGTCCTTTTTCGTGGTGGCCATTCCTCCTCCATAGCATCCTGCCAGGAACCTTATGAAAAGTTGTTATGGCACTACAGATCTTTCTGTGCTGACATTCAGCAAATGAAGTTGGGTTTGCAGGGTGATAGGCCTCCACTCCCTCCCCTACCATTAATCTGGATGGAGCATAGTTTTATTTTTTTGGTTGGTTTAGTTTGTTTGCTGGCCTATAAAAACAGACCTACTGGATTTGTGTGTGTTTTTAACATCTTTTTTAGATGCTTACAGTATCTTAACAGAACGTACTCTTTGAAGAGAAGTAAGAAAGAGTTCAGCAGCCATATAAGAAAAGAAATACCTCACTGTAGTTTATGAAGATAAATCACTGTAGTTTATGAAGGTAAATATTTTCTTAGTGGAGGGAAAAACTGTGGAAGTAGCTATGCCTTGAGCAATTATGCCAATATGCTGTCACACCAAATTTTAAGGTGCTGCAGATGTCTTGTGCCAGAGGACTTTCAGTGTGGTAAATCTTAGTACATCAGAAACTTTCAAGAGATGTTTGGATGCAAAAAAAAAATGGCCCAAAAGGAAGAACTACCATTCTGGAAAGCAAACATGCAGTCATCAAACAACATTCAAACAGTCATCAAACAAAGTGTAGAAATCTGACAAAATTTTGCCACTGCAAGCCTGTTTCTCATTATGCAATAATACACTCAGTCTGCAACCTGCTGAAGTTATCTCATGTATTAAATGGACAAAGCTTTGTTAAGAGCATTAAAGACTGCTATTTCCTATTATATGTACCCAGGGCACCCAAGCAAATTTTTTTATATGAAAAATTTGTAGTGATGAAATTCCTTTCACTTCCCATTCAAAAGCTGTGGGATTTGCTTCTATTCCCACTGGAAAGTCAGAAAGTGTTGACACAACGCAGTAGAAATCTAGCTTAGTGTTTTGGATTATCTTGTGCAGCCATTCTCAAACGGGTAAAAATGCTTCCTCTTGTTTGGAAAGTAAAAGGCTTACCATTTCAGGTGGCTTGTTGGAAGGCAAACACTGCTATATATCAAGAAGCAGGCTTAATTTCATGTTGTCCTTGTGGGAGACAGTGCCCATGGACTCCCTCCTCCTTTTTTTTTCCTCCCCCCATCCCTCTCCATACACACACATACACTTTTTCATTTTGTTACAGGACAGGGCAGGGGAAGGAAAGAGAGGCTGCCCAGAAATTTGTAGGGCAGAGTAAAGTACTGCTTTTTCATTTCTGTAACTGGAGCAAAAAGGGACACTCAGTGCACCATGGATAATTCAACTTTTACCAATACGACTTGAAATAAAGATAGTATATCCAGAAAAAAATCAATTTGCTTTTGAGTCTTGTCCAGGTACTTAATACCAGGCTTAAGCCTTACCTCTACTGATCATCTGGCAGCCCATGCACTACAGCCTGGTGGTCAGAGCAGGACAGATATTGAGTTATTTTGCCTAAAGCACATGGGAAACTTGCTTGTAATTAGAACAAACACACATCTAAAACATCATCATCTAGAATGACTCTTCCAAAATGATAGATTTGGGCATATATACTACTCAAGAATAAGGGAATGAGTTATAAAAAAGTAAGCAATTGACCTGGGGCTTCTTTTCCAAGTCATTCAGTCACTCCACATTATAAATTTTTAAAGAAATATC
This sequence comes from Urocynchramus pylzowi, assembly GCA_013397555.1. Classification (NCBI taxonomy): domain Eukaryota; kingdom Metazoa; phylum Chordata; class Aves; order Passeriformes; family Fringillidae; genus Urocynchramus; species Urocynchramus pylzowi. The sequence continues at coordinate 53,364 of VZRH01004402.1, forward strand.
AAGAGAACTATCCCATTTTATTACCCTGTCTTAAAAAGTCCCTTTTGTAGAAGATAAGAGATGGTATCATTCTGAAATGGAAATGCTTGTTCAGCCAGGGAACAGAGAAATACAGCTTTAAGTAAAATAGTTTTTGCTTAAGCTTTGATCCAGATATGCCTCAATTGTTTTCAGTATCTATTTATTCACTTGTTTTCTGTTATTGGAAGGAAATTGATACATCTTCCCATCTTATTTTCTGTACAAAAAGCTAAATATGCTGAATAACTTTATTTGTGATTAACACATATTGTGCCTGCCTTTGCTATTTGTCTTGCTAACTGTATTTTTCAGGAGCACTCTCTTGTTTTTGTTCTGTAGTTTTTTTAGAATTCATGAGTTTGAGCATAAAAGTGAAAAAAACCCCAACACCAAACCATACCATACATCCCAAAAGGGAGGGTATTTTCCTCTAGCCTGACATATGTATTCCATCATAGTAAAAGATGAACCAAAGAATCCCACACTTCTTAATCAGTTTCTTCTGATGACAGAGGTTTCTTATACACACTCTTAGGGGGTGCTTAGCTAATAATCTGTCAGCAGAAAAGTAGCACAGGAAGCACGAATAGCTGCACATCTAAATATTTTTGCCAGTTTGCTCAAACAGCTGACCTGTAAGAACCTTACAATTGACTTGACAGCTGTAAGAAGTAACGTGAATATTGAAATTATCCATAATTATCCATAGAATTATCCATAGATTTCTCTTTTAGGTTTGTGAGGCTTTAATTTATTATACTATCATTATCTTGTTTAAAGTATTACAAATATGACCCACAATAAAGACAAAGTCAGGTCTCTCTCTTTACTGGAATTGAGAGAAAAATCTTAGAGCAAACTCAGGACCTGTATTTTTGGAAGCAGCATGTCTATCAGCATGCTTAGTGAGACTGTGTGTAATAGCCTAAAGCCAACTAACCTGTTGTAGGAAGATGCTGTTCATTTTCTCTTATCCTTGACATTGTTTTGCTCAAAAGCACAAAAAGCAATTAAGAAGTAAAATGTCTTTCATCTTCAGAGGAACTGGGATGATGGCCATAACAGGGCAAGAGTGGGTTGCAGTTTGATAGAAGTTCTGATGGGATATGGATTTTCAATATGCATAGTTCTCCATGTCAGCAAAATCGGGTCATTACAGTTTTTTGTGACATTCATAACTAATTTAATGGAAGTCCTGATATACTATGCTATTTAAGCCATAACCATTTTTTAATTGAAGTCTCAGTTCAAATGACTGTGGCAACTTATTTTTATTTTCAGTATGGGCTTTTTGACTTTGAACTGTGTTGCAAAGTCATTTACTATAAATATGTATTTCATAAGGGACTAATTGGGGATTATTAAGAGCTCAAATCAAACTAACAAAAACATTTGCAATAATTGGGTTATCAATTGTTCTATTTTTTTCTCTAAAGGGTATATGTATCTTTGAAAGATATTCTATTGTGGTTAGTCACACAAAGTATTTCAAGTACAAGACAAAGCAAATAAACTTTTCAATTGAACATGACATGACCACACTGCGCTTTTGTGCCTCCACAGACATGGGGCACAAGTGACACTTGACAGAATGTTACAGAGAGGGCCCAGAAATTATGTAATAATTCAGTACATTGAGGACTGACCTTGGTGACCTCCTTATAAAGCTCTTTTTTTTCATGGAAATCATAGAATGGTTTGAGTTGGAAGGGACCTTAGAGATCATCCAGTTCTAACCCCCTGCCATGGCAGGGACACCTTCCACTATTCCAACTTGCTTAAAGCCCCATTGAACCTGGCCTTTAACACTTCCAGGGGTGGGGCATCCACAGCTTCTGTGGGAAACCTGTGCCAGAGTCTCACCACCTTCCCAGGAAAGATTAGATTTCCCTAAAATCTAATATAAATCTCTCTTCTGTTCATGATTTTTTAAGATAGAAAACCTTTATATCTGATGCTAAATTGCAGACTTACATTGTAATTTTCATTAGGTGTAGTTTCATTTTGAGAATTCAGGCCTTCTTTTACCTTCCAGTTATTTAGCTGTAAAAAAAATTATTTTTCTAGGAAATCCAAAATTTAGGTGAAATTAAAACAATGCCAAAAATTATTTGATTTTAATGTCCACGTCTTCCACATTCAGCATTGCAGATTCATCTTTTTCTACTTGAAAATCATGTAATTTAAAGGTTCTTGCTGCTGAAAACCAAATAATTTTGTCACCTTGAACTCTATGAATATAACTGAGGAGATGACAGGAGATAAGATAAAAGTCAATAAAAAGAGAATAATTTATTAAAAAGATCTAATGTTACAAGAACAGTACACAGAAACTATTATATTACTGTGTCTTCCACATTGTATATACCATTATATATAGCATATATACAGATTGTATACAATATATCTAACATTTTGATATGGGCCATGACAGCAACTTTCTTTTGGTCTGTGAAACAAGGTTTCTTTCTAATTATTTTTTTTTTTCTGAACAGATCCTGTGACATTATACAAAAATACAGTCTCCTCAGTGACGCCAGACTGCACTATTACAATCTTTTACATGAAAAAGGAAAAATCTTTCCCTTGCAACTAAAAATGTCATGATAAGGAAACATCTTCTACAAAGTAACAAATAGGTAATACATAGGTACTTAAACATTTAAAACATGTTTATTAATATATTTAAGATGCAAAATACATATTCTGTTCATGTTGAATATAAAACATACCTCCTTTTGTCCCTGCAATACAACTACATTACCTGATGGTATGTTCAATATTTCTATTTGTATCTTTATACTAGAGAGGGAGATGTGTCTAGATGGAGCTCTGTCTCCTTATCACACTTTTTTTTCTTTCTATAAAGCATATCCATTTATTGTTATCAGAAAGTTTAACCAAATGCCACCAGCAGTGAATGTAGCCTTTTTGAATACTCTGAAATGAACTGCATGGGCAAGTAACTGTATAAAAAAATAGAGGAAATTATGCATAACTAATTTATAAAATAGCCATTTGACTTTTTGGTTCATCACTTTATTCTTATTTATTTTAACATTTTGGCAGATGATGGAGTGCTGATGCAGGCTCTCTGCACAGTAGCAGTGCTGCTGTTTTACAAGGGACAGCAGGTAGTTATTCTCTATGAGTTTGCTCTATCAGCAAGGTACTTTACACCTTCCAGCCATTGATCTCAAAGGCTTTTCCAGAAGCAGGGATACAGAAGGCCTCTTTCTGTATCTACATTCTTCTGTATATCTAAATTCTTAGCCAGCTGTCGTGCCTTTGTTTTCTGAGAAACATGGTGACTTAAGTAATTTTAAACACCATTATTTAGAAAATTATTTAAAATATTAGTGGGTAGCAAAGATTTAAGTTGAATCTCCTATGAAAAATTTTACTGATAAAATATTCAAAAGCAAAAATATTTAGTCATTGTCAGCTTTTCACCTTCTTATCTCTGTTGTGCTTTCTCGGTTACTGTTTTGAAGCAGCTGAGAAAGAGCACAGCTGCAGTTTATTATCTAAATGCCAAAAATTTATTTGCTAGTGAACTAGCAAATAATAATAAAATAATAGCATTTTGAATTGGGAACCCATCAGCTAAAATGGGTTTTCATCAAAACTTTTAAAGGGATAGACAACTAGAAGAACCATGCTATTAGGACTTTCATGTTAACCACTTTTTGACTTGATTCTTCCCAGGCAGTGCAATGTTTTTCCTAGGCATGGTCCCCAGATATGTTAGCAAAAATGCTGCCTTTCATAACACTGTGCCCACCATGATTGTTCAAACATGCACACCATCTTCCCTGGGAATCATTTTCCCTCAGGTTCCAGTGTGTGGGAAGACCTTCCAATGTAGAAAAATTGTCCAAATTGTCTATTAGGTAAAAAATTGTCTGGTAGAGCAAAAAATGGGGATTAGAACTGATAGCACACAGTACCTACAAGAATAATTTCCAGTGAGCTATAGAAATAGAGCCAATTAGATAAATAATTGGAATGATGCTCTGTAGCACTTTTCCAAGTACTTTTTTCTCAGAAACAAAATTCTCCAAAATATATCCTACTGCAGTCTGTAGATATGTGGATAATGCCATTCTTAAAAGCATAGAATGCTACCAAAAAAATTGGACTCGGAGGAAAAAGAAAGTTACAACTGAGAAGTGACTGGGAAAAGTAGGTTTATCTCCTTGCATTGCTTTATTTGTCCTCTTAGTAGCTTGATGTATGTAATGTTTAAATGCCCAGTGGAATTTTCATTGTCATATGCAGTAGGAATAAATTTCTTATTTTCTACTGAAAATTCCATTGGAATAAAAGCTTGTGATAATTGATAAAAACCGACTGGTTTCCTCTTAAGCTTGTAATTTTCCATTTACCTAGTAATAAAACAAATGGATTTTCTGTTCCATCTTGCTATGTTCTGGGGTAGGCTGTCTAGTATTTCACTGACAATTATTTTTGCTAAATGAAGACATGTTATATATTTTCAGAACAAGTTCTTTACTTTTGCAGAGGTCTTTGTACATAAACTGTGTTTTTCTTCCCTGTCAGTAGGAGCAGCCAGCTGTATCAATTTTTTTTCTATATTTAAAAAAGGATTTCTTTTCTCCAAACCATACAGGTGTACTGTACTAGACACCACCCTTCAAACACCTGATGATACATGACTGGGTTCACCAAATTTGAACATATTAAAAAAGGAAAATACGTTTGACAGAAATTACCTTTGCTTACAAAATTTTATTACATACAATCTGCATATTTTTGGGCCAAGAAGGGTCTCCTCCCCAGAGGACTTTTACAAATAAAGAAGAGATAAAAACCTGATGAATTATTGATCGTGTCTCCAACACTTCTCTAAGTGCACCACAGGCATTTTGATGGGTCTTTAAGCATTAGCTTGGGTTTTCAGTTTCTCCACGGACAAAAAACTCCATCCCTTGGTGTCATCAAGTTAAAGCAAACAAATAACAACAACAACAAAGTCTGCAGCCTTCACCATGAGGTTGAAGGTACCATCAGTGCCAAAAGCAGTGTTACAGAGGATGAGGAAGTAGACAGCACATGTAAGGTGGACTGAGCACTTGTTACTTTCCCTCCTGAAATGAGAAGCAAAGTAATTAAGAAACAAATTAGGCAAATGGTTCTCAGTACATTTAGATATTAGCTTTTGCCCAAACTTATATTCTTTCACCCTCAGCAAAAGACTAATTTTTAGGCAATGGATTACCGTGTGAGAACTGCAGTCACGAAATAGGCTCCCTACACAGATGGGATTTTATGATGATAGCTACAGCAACTTGCATTCTGGATCCTCATATTCAGTCTGCAAATTAACAGGAAATTCCAAAAGGATGTGTGGTTTTGTGCCTTAATTGTCATAAAAGCATTAGGCTGCAGAAGATGTCCTGAGTCACAAATTTTTGTCCCAGAACAAGGAATGAAAGCTAGCCCTCCATCCCTATCCTTGTCCAGAGGAAAAAGTGGTCTTTGGCCCATTAGTGCAGTGTTGATTTTTGATCACAGCTCTGTCTTAAAAGGCCATGCTGAGGGGAACTGTGCTGTGGGGTAGTAATGGCAACAAGATGGGAATGGAACCAGACTGGGTTTCTTTGAACAGCAATTGTCCTAAATGAAACAAATGTGATATACATAGTTTATTAGATGGAATACTTTGTGGCCTAGAATTAGGATATATGAAAGAAATATTCCATGGGGTAGGGATTGGTGTCTTCTGCATTCTGATGATAGCACTGCAGTTTGTGACCAGACTAGAGCTGAAATTGTAGTTCTAGGTAGAAGTTTCAGAGCCACACCTTTCGGTTAGTGCTTCTTAAGGATCAAAAAGAGCAATATTTAATAAAATTTTAAAGTTGTCGGAAGGTTATAATTAAAATGCCTTGCTGTGTTTAGGCAAAGATTATATTATTTCTTTGTTGTTCTTGCCACTATTTCTCCCATCCCTTACTTGCCTTTGTAATATTGATACTTTTAATTCTTTCAACATATCACAGTAACTGAGGAGAGAGCAGCTAGACATCATAGTTTACCTAATGATCACACTTCAATACTGCTGTAAGTTAATAATTAAATAACAATAATTATGCAAGGGAGTGACTGGAACTTGCAGAGAAATTCAGATCATTCTCAAGCAGGCATGTACACAGGGGTCAGCTACCTAAATCCATGCTGCTTAAGCTGTGTTACATAGTACAGCTCTGGCTGGTGGTACAGAATGATGTGTGTATCCCCTAAGTCCCACACCCCATCTGCCAGCTCTTTTGGGATGCCTTGGGACATTGCAGATGTCCTTAGGTACATCTAATTAGTCTTAATACTAAAATTCAGAAGATTAGCTGAATTGCTGTCAAGGCTCCATTGCTGGTCTCTGTGGATTGCATCCCAGTGGATAATATTGCTATTTCAGACACTAGTGCACATATAAACATCTATAGCTCAGGTAGGTTTTTAGATGTTATCCTCAAAAGGGAGAGGTTTTCTATAAATCATCTTTGTTCCTCAGTCTGACATGGTTGCCTCAGATGATCTTAAACATCCCACAAGTCACTAGATACCTTTGTTTCAGCATAGAACTAAAGACTCAGATCAATGATTTTATTTAATAGCTAAAGAATTGTGAGAACATTGTTTTTCTGGTAGAGAATAGCAGAGTTAATGAGCATTGCTATAATCACCACACTTTCAAATATAAGTGTAACCTTACCTGAAAAAGATGGAACTCTGATCTGGGGACTTGCAGTCCCATCCCCTCCTTCACTGACTGCACAGACCTCAATGATGTAGACCCCAACATCAGGAAGAAGTACCACTGCAGAGGTTTTCTGTGTTTCTATAACTTGGCTGTTGCTCTGGCCCTCTTGCCGAAACAGCACCTGTGGTACATTAAGTAGGTAGTGGTCACAGTGATCATTCAAGCTCTGTGCCAGGTATGTTAGATAGCACAGTCATTGCAATGTTAACAGTTTCATGATTTCATTAGGGATTTCTTGACATTGTATTTGAACAGACTTTGCTTTTACTCTTCCCTTCCTGCAGTGGCTTCAAAACAGTAATAGCAAAATATTATAGAGATTCATGAATGTGAAAGGACATAGATTATGACTTAGAGCAAAGAAAGAGGACTTGCCCTCTTCAGCCTTAGGTGTTGCACAACTTTATCACCAAAATTTCAAACCCCATTTTGAGTTCCATTTGGTTAAAATTCTTTTCCCAAAGTTCATGTTGATATTCACATTTTTGGCTCAAGAACCCAACTTTAAATGTAAGGAAAGTAGCCTGAATAATGTATTATAAAACAGTTAATGTGTTTACTTTAACTGGCTTAATCAACTGACAACAGCTCAGATCTGTCCCTGCATATCCTGTGAAACTCAACACAAATTTATGGCATGTGGGAGGAAAGCAAGTCAGCATGTAGCTGTCTTTTTAGTATTTCTGCATAAGAGTTTCTGTTCCCAGAGAAAATTGAAAAGGTCAGAGAGGTGTGAAAAACCAAAGTCAACTCTACTATTTCAGAATATCAACTATTTTGATAAAGGTTAGAACAGTTTCTGGTTTATTTGAACCATTTTATACTTTCTTGATTATATTTCCTGATGTATCAGAGGAGATATGAGATTGTAATCTATAGAAATTATTTGATATGGACTCCAAAAAACCCCAGACTCCACACTTCTCTAAAAATACTGAAATAATTCTACTTTTATTTAAAATATTGTAGTGAATTCTGATTTTATGACTTGTTATTTAAGTGTTAATCTGGATTTTATTCTTTAAAACTTCAAAAGTTTAAATTCCAGATATTACCATCACTGCTGTTGACCATCACTAACATGATCACAAAACAAACTGAAGTACTTGTGTTTCTGCTTCAAAAAATATTAATTTTAATGTCAATTAAAGATATCTTATTATTCTGCATTTCTCTAAATCCTACTGCAAACACAGTTGAATTGAAGAGGTATTAGGAATTTCATTGCAGTCTGATATTATTATTAGCCACTGCTGACTCAGAGAGGATGGACTGACCCCCTGTGACAGAGGGGAGTCAGATAGAGTTTGGTATTTGAAAATCACAACACAAAAATATGTGGGGACATTTCTCTCGTTTAAATTTTATTTATTGCTTCTCACAGTGAAAGCTGTTTGGAGACAGTCTGTAGAGAATGCTTCACTTGCACAGAGGAACAAGAAAGGGAAAAAAGCAAACAACGAAGAGGAGCAATTGCTTGGAAGAGAGAAAGGTGATCAAGGAAGGGGAAACACTTACCTTGTATCCCATTACATCAGATTCATTAGCTAGAGGTCTGACTGGCTCCCACCCAAGAGACACATGTGAGCCATCCTGTATCCATATAATATTGCCTGGTGCTTGGCTGGGAGCTGAGAAAAAAAGTAACATGTACACATATATATATTTATAGGTAGTTTCTTTAAAAGAAAAGAAAACCATTTTAGTCTTTCTTTATATTTAAAACTGGTAGTCTCACCAGGCTTCCAAATCTAGATGGAACATTTAAGATTTTTCTCATCAGGAGTGTAACTTAGTAGATTATAGTGTATTTATTCCATCCACCCCATAAATTCCACAAAGCTTATGAACTTGAGCTCTTTTCTCTCCCTTTTTACAAAAATCCCTTGTTTTCTAGGAAATTAACCTTTGTTATGAATGCAAAGTCATATGAATTCATGTCTAAACATCAAAGCAAAGCCATGAATCAAAGCTATACATGATTCCTGATTATTATACACTTATACACATTTATAAAGATAAAACCCCAAGGGGACAGAGGTTGCTCCCTGATTTCTTCCTTTTAGTGAAAGTACTGAGATTACTTACGGGATTTCTTGGTTGCTGCATGCACAGCAGTGCTAGGTGGTCCATACCCTGCAGCATTGTATGCCCTCACTGTTAGGTGATATAATGTGTTTCCCTCTAATCCTGTCAGGAGGATGGATGACTCATTTCCCTCTGTTTTGACCTTTTCTGCTGCTTCTTCCTGCTGCATGTCCTTCCAGTAACCAACCTGCCAACAAGCAACCAAACGAAGGATTAATGCAGGCACCTGGTAAGCTCATGCTTCAAGATGCTGGTGCTTGTTATCATGTAGAGGGTATTTTTGCCATTTATGCCTTTTCCTGATCATCAGACCCCTTTAAGCACATGGGGTTTGCAGCTTGACCTCAAGCCATGCAGTGCTCTCTTCTCCAAAATGGCAAGACATGGAATATCGTGGTGTGACCTGGGGCGCATGGAATGGCTGTGTACTGGCACAAGAGGTAACTATAAGACAGAACAGGAGAGGGTAAACTTTGTCAGGGAGAGCACATCATTGAAGGACACCATTCAAGGAGAACTCATCTTCTGGTAGGTCACCCTGGAAAACTCTGACTGCATCAGTTAAGTGTTGTGAGCAATATTCTCTTTCCAGCCTGGTGCAACTCAGATCCAGGAGATTTCTTATTGGTCCAATGAATAGGCAACGACAGAACAATGACAGAAATATTTCAATCATCTGAAAAATCTTAACAGAAGAAAAAGAAGGAAATGGATTCACTTCTAGTTCTTGGATATAAACAGGTGTCTGGTAAATTAAGTTTTGATAGCATGTTTATGCCCTTCCTTTTCAGACATAAAATGAACCCCTAAATGACCTTTGGTGGTTCTTAATTCTTATTCTCTAGTGTCTTTAAATTTATTATAATCTCAAAGAAGTTATAAAGCTGAGCTGAGAATTTGGCCAGTCTTTTTCCTCAGGGACCAAGCACCTGCAGGGTTTAACTGGAGAAACTGTGTCAAGGTGAGCTACACAAGTAAGGCAGTTCTCATGGGGCCCTATTTTGCCTAACAGGAGATGTCACTAACATGCCATTCAAAGACCTATACTCAGCTTACTGTTATCCATGCTGAGATCTACTTGCTTTTCTTCCACATTTTGACCTTTTGTGTGAAGCTGGTTATTTCTTAATAAGTTATTTACATTGTATTGGGATAACTTTTCCTCTGAGAAAAAAGGTCACAGGCAAGACAGAACTCTCGAGAATGTCTTCCAGGAAATGGTGAACCAAAAAAACCCCAAGGGGTTCACAGGAAAATAAGACTGATGAGCACAATGCTGATGTTTTATAATTGTATTAGGACTGCCATAAAAAAAGATCTGGTTGCAAAAATATACATTTGAAGTCCTATCTTTACTTGGGAAAAGTGCTCTGTTAACTTTGATTGAGAGTGTATTAGCTTGTGTCAGCTCACAATCTTTCCACTGTAAATTTCAAGTATTTGTCTTTTATGTGTGTGCCTGCATTATCTCATGTCAAAAATCTGTTGCTTTAATTCTTAAATCAGTTACAGCTCAGTTTACAAATCTAGCTGCAGTCACCACTTGTTCTGAAATAAGTGTGATTCACTGAGGTATTTTGCTGGATGAATACTTGACCAAAGCTACTGATAATTGAAATAACACCTATGCAGAGTCAGTTCTCTTTTCTTGTAAAGAAAAAAGAATCAATAACCATTTATTCACATCCTACTATTGAATCTCCAGTGCTTATTATCTGTTGGACAGTCAGATTCCCTTCATTTTACCGTGATGCTTCTTTACAAATTTGATGTTGCAATGGTGAGAACTGCACAATACTGAGCACTGCATGAGCAGGCAGTGAGGGGAGCATGTGTCCTGGAGACCCTATCATCCAGACACTGCACTCTGCTGAGGATCCAAGAAGAAAAGGGTCAGAAAGGAAAAGTGAGATGACAAAGCTTACACAAGTGAACAGTAGCAGGGGTGGAAATGCAAATAAAGTCTCTCCTTTTTCTAGAAAGCAAGGAGCAAAATTACAGGTAGCTGTGTTTATTCACACAGCACATCATGTCTCACACTAATGAAATGTTCATGAATTAACTTTTATTTCTTTTTTTTTTGTTTAGGTTTTTTTTTTTTTTTTTTT